>JAMKPZ010001077.1:0-19768 GCA_024699675.1 Amphibolis antarctica
TTAATGTAAGTTACTTTTAAAACACGTGGATTTTAACTAAGTTGTTTTTAAAATACGTGGATTTTAACTTTATTTATTGTAGGGATTTTTGAATTTTTCAAGTTCTCGTTAAATATTTTTTTATCAAATAAAAATGAGCAAAAATAAAACATTGATACGTATCCTCGTTTTGAAAAAAATAAAAGTAAAAATATAATATAATTTGAGAAAAATTATATTATTGATTATATAAGTATTGTTACTTATGTTCTTGGTTGTTTCGAAAAAAATATGAAAAATATTGACAACAAAATATTATTCAGTAATACGATAATTCAACATAATTGTAACATAAAGATTTATGTGTACATATTTTTCATCATTATATTATGCAAAAAAATCTTATACGAATTTTATTGTATGATATTTATGTATGAAAATGGATATAATTACTTAAATAAGTATTACATATGAATATAGTTCATGAAATATCCTAGTAGAATGTCACGTGAAGTTTAAGTTCACAAGTGATAAGAGGATCGGCATTTTATGTTAAAAGACCGGACGATTGGATTAAAAGACCGACGTTTTAACATTCACACGTGACTTTTTAAGTTAGACACATGTGTTGTATAGTATGGCCGTCAACTTAATATTTGAAGGAGTATAGTTAGATGCCACGTGAAATTTTAAGTTCACACGTGATGAGAGAATCGACGTTTTATGTTAAAAAACCGGACGATTGCATTAAAAGATCGGTGTTTTAACATTACCACATGGCGTTCAGTAGTTGGTCGTGTACTTTAGAATTCACGCGCCTAACTTAAAAAGTCACATGTGAATGTTAAAACGTCGGTCTTTTAATGCAATCGTCCAGTCTTTTAACATAAAACGTCGATTCTCTCATCACGTGCGAACTTAAAATGTCACGTAACATTCTACCGTGATTTTTCACACGTGATAAGAGAATCGGCAATTTATATTAAAAGACCGGACGATTGTTTTAAAAGACCAGTGATTTAACATTAACACGTTTATTTCTAAGTTGGCCGCGTAAAGTTAACATCTTTACTTTACGATTTCGCGTAAAGTAAAGTCTTAATTTTCAAATCTCTTTTAAATATATGACATAAATCACTTATTTGAAAATCATAAATATCTTATTTTACTTAAATATATGACAAAATATTTAATGAAAATCTCTTTTAAATCAATATTCAGTAATTGAAAATTGAAACCACTAAGTATTTTGATTGACAGTACTTCCGCTTAATTTTAAGGTATATACACGGAACTACCGTTTATAGATGGATCCATAAATGGTATAGTTCTGTACGTCACTTCTTTATTTTAACAGTACTTCCGTAAAATCCTTGAGAAATGCAGAAGTTAAATACTCCCCCTAGAATAGTGCATATTGTAATTGAAATTAAACACAACGACACATGAAAAATAATCGATTGAAAAGGAAGTGTTTTTAAAAATTTAATCAAAATATTTTTTAATTAAAATCGAATTATTTTTAAAAAAATCCAACCTAATATTTAAGTTTAAAAAAATCCACCCTAAATTATTTTAATTAAACACTACATAATTAAAATCGAATTATTTTAAGAAAAATCCGCAAACTTCTTTCAAATTTAATCACTATATTCGTAATTAATGAAAAATTAATTAATTTTCATAAGTTAATTAATATAATAATTCGAAATATACGCACGTGAGTGAACTTTTAAAGTTAAGAGAAAAAGAGTACACACCTTTTTTTAGGTGAAGAGAGTATGTTTTTAAATTTCACCTGTACGAGAGAGAGTAATTTTTAAGTTTTAAAATTTCACACGTCGATCTACAGAATCGAATTTTGTAAGCGCCTACAGAACTCGTGCCCTCTTTTAAGAATATGTTTTATTAAAAATATTTGAAAAATAATAAAAGTATTTATGAAAGGTCAATTTTATAATTTTATAATGTTAAAAATAATTAAGTGCAAATGAAGTATGTCATAAATATAGATCAATCTCACAAAGAATTTCAACAGTTATAATGAAATGCTTTTAATTTTAAAAATTATAATGTACCGAATCAAATTACATTACTCTTAAACAAATACTCTTAATTTAATCATAGAAAAATTTTAATAACTGAAATTTTTATAAATAAATTTTCAAATAGTAAAATAATCAACCTTCGCTTACAAAAAAAACTAAATAAAAAAAAATACCAAAATCTCAATTTCAACAACGACCAAAAGCTAAAATTAAAAGTAATTGCTGTTCAATCAAGTTATATCAGTCAATGAAACGAATTCGATTGAATCGAACAGATAAATCATTTCTAATGATTTGAGTTTTTTTGTGTGATGTAAGTTAAATTTTATAATAAAAATGTAACGATATTAATTTAATTTCATGAATAACAAAAAATATAATTACATTGATATCAAAATATAAAAATAAATGATGCCTAAATTGCATTCCATGTGTAGTTCGATACAAGTGTCGTATTCATTGAAAATTCAAACTAACCTCCTACATACGACAAGTCTCACTCATTTCTTATTGACAGCTCCATATTTTTACCATTTATACATGTGAAGTATTCGTCGTTTTCTCTCGCCATCAGTTCAGCCGCCCTACATAACGTCAATTCTACGTAATATCCTAAGGTACGTTTGATAATAATTTTTAGAGTTAAAAAAATATTTCTTTTATGTGATAAGAATAATTTTTGATGTAAAAGAGAAGAGTAAAAAGTTATTTAGAGAATTCATTTACGTCATATAGAAAGTGATTTTTATATTTATTAAAAATATTTTTAAATACATTATGGTAACACTTCAAAGAAGTAGTGTTGAAAAGAAAAATTTTGTAATGTGAATTTACACTTTACAATTTAAATTAAACCATCAAAATGTCAATATAACCACAATAGTGAGTAATTCCAAAATACATTTTTTAGTAGAAAAAAATGCGAGAAGCCACGAGGAGATGTGAAAAAATAGTACCTGAATTTGGGAGAAAATAAATATGAAAAGAGTTAGCGAGAAAACTAGAACTTGTTACGGTGAAAAGTGTGAATTTTATTTTATTAAAATTAATTATTTAATGAAAAAAATTTATAAGTGATACAAAGATTTTAATTTTACTTATTTTTTTAATATAAATTATTTTTTCTAACACGTTGCGCTTGTAAGTTACTCGTTGGGATATTCTATATGATGTTTTATGTATAACGTGTATGATTTAACTTTAATACTATATAAATTTTATCTCATTAAAACTAATCACTATCGAAAAAAAACTCACAAGTGATATTAAAGTTTCAATTTTACTAGTTATTTTTTATGTTGGTCTATCTTTTCCAATACACCCTGATACTTGTAAACTTCTCATTAGAGTACATTATAAGACTAATTTTGATGTCACGTGAATTTTACTTTATTGAAATTAATTAATCAATGAAAAATGACTCACAAGTAATATAAAAGTTTTAATTTCACTTATCATTTTAGATACGAGATTATTTTTCTCAAAAAATTCTTACATTTGTAAGTCTCTCGTTAAAGTAATTTATATAACGTTCTCACACTTGTAACTTACATAGATTAACTTTGATACCATAAAAATACACAATTGATGAAAAATAAATTCCTTTTTCAACAAAGCAATGATCAATGCCAATGAAATAACGAGAAAAGAATCTCTAAACAGTGAGAAAAATTGGAAAACTAAGTTGGACGCCTCTAGATGAGTCTCTACCTTAAGGATGAATATTATCAAGAAAGATTTGTATATTTAAAAAATATGAAAAATAATAAAATAATAAAAATTTTAACTTATTTTTTTCATCAAAAACACCGATCAGTTGTTACAGTTGACTTCTTATCCTTCAGAATCTTTACCAAAGAACGAATTAAAATAAGTCAGGGTGTTAAAAGAAATACTGTAAATAAGCTGAGCTTCTGTGACAAAGGCTTTGTTTGGCAAAATTAATAATATTAAGTGAGACTAAAGTTCACCTTTTTAGATTGTCATGATTCTTAAAATAATTTTTTTTTTCTATTTTCATTACACTTTGTTAAAATATATACATGGTAAAAATTCTTGTAAACTCTACTATTAAACGAAGCCAAAGTTCATGAGTTCGGAGACCATTATAATGAATAACATAAGTGTTGGGGTTATTAGAATATTTCATTGAACAAAAAAAACTAATACATTTATTTAATTAAAAAAAAATTACTTTCTAATAATATAAAAGTAAATTAAGTAAAAAAATTTAACCATATTTACGATATAGCCATAAATTCAACGTTATCCATTGGCAGGAGGATGGGGGCAGGGCTACAGCATTATTTATTTCGCCTCTTCAAATGGTGCTTGCAGCCGCCGACCAGCGGCCACATCCAACGGTGTCTAATCATCGCCCACGCATCCGACGTGACTTTGTCCACGTGGCGAATCCGCCCACCGTTAACGCCGGAGCTGCCGTCGGATCCAAATCCGTGAAAGCCCACCGGATCGACTTTTGTCTCGCGTGCGCCTCCGCCTCCGTCTCCGTGTGCGGGCACGCTCGCTCACGCGCACCGTACGTGCCTGATCCAATCCACACGTACTTTTATTTATTTAGATTTCATTTTTTTTAACTTTTAAAAGTATTTTTAAATTAATGATGATATATATTTTTAATCACTTATGTCACTTTTCTACTTTAAAAATTGAGAGTAAAAAAAAAATACTTCTTAATTATAAAAATTTTATAAAATTAATTTTTAAAAAATTATATTTAAAAAAAAATTAATTTAAATATAATTTCACATTTTTCTTATAATCATAAATTAAACAATTCGAGAAAGATTGAGCAAGACACATGATGTCAAGAAAGTGTATTGTAATGAAATTTATACAAATGGTAAGAAATTTTCTAAAGGTGAGAAATAGTGGAAAAAAATTATACTTGTAATAATATAATTTAAATTTTTTTAAAATTTTCTAAAATGTTTAAGAGGGATTTGTGCTATCTAAAAATCACTTTTAGGCTTCGTTTGGAAATATTACTTTTTTATATTAACTTTATTTAATATTCAATTATACGAAAATTAAAAAATATAATTTAAACATTAATATTTAACCGTATTAATATAAAAAAATATAATTGTAACATTAATATTATTTATTTAAATATTAAAAACATCCATTCATGTTATCTATTTTTTCGAACAGTACCAGAATCAAAATCATTTTCAACATTTATTTTAAAAAATTATAAAAATCACTTTTTTTACTGCTACGAAGTTCATCCAAACGAGGCCATCGTCGTCATCTTCGTGTCCTTGCCTTTATAGGGGCAGGCATCGGAAGGAGCAGAGGAGGAGGAGAACCAAATCTGCTTGACAGTTTGCTAACCCTCGCCTGAAACTTTTCGTTCACAAGCCCGTTGCAGTTCGATTGTTTGGATTCCGTGGAGGCGTTGGAGCTCGACATGTGTGTCGTGCAAGGGCGGAAGCATCTCATCCACTTCAGGTGCTGCATCTGTTCTTCAATTCGTAGTTGATTATCGAATATTCTTGTTATTGTTATTCGTTTGAGATCTTTTGTTAGTTGATCAAGATTGCGATTCGTTTTGTTCTTCTTCTTTTTTGTAGAATTTGATTCCGATGGAGTAGGGATTAATGTGGATTTTGAGAAATATAAACAATTAGGGCAAGAAGTAGAACCCTAAATAGTGTGGTAGATCGGAGACGATGAACTACGCAACGTCGCAGGATGAGAGAGCAGCATCGACGAAGCAAGCGGCGGAGATCAAACTCCCGGCAGAAATTGACTGGGACATGCTCGACAAATCGAAGTTCTTCTTCCTCGGTGCAGCGCTGTTCTCCGGCGTGTCGTTCGCTCTATACCCGGCGGTGGTCCTGAAGACCAGACTCCAGGTCGCCCCCTCCTCCCTCTCCTCACTACGCACCGCCGCCTACATCCTCCGCCACGAGGGTTGCCACGCCTTCTACCGCGGCTTCGGGACCTCCGTCACCGGTACAATCCCAGCCAGGGCACTGTACATGGCCGCGCTGGAGATCACCAAGTCCACCGTTGGCAACACCGTCGTGAGACTCGGGCTCCCGGAGCCAGCTGCCGCCACAGTAGCCAACGCGGCTGCGGGAGTCAGCGCCGCCGTGGCGGCCCAAGTGGTGTGGACTCCCATCGACGTCATAAGCCAGAGGTTGATGGTGCAGGGTGCGGAGAAGAGGAGCGCGAGCTACAGCGGCGGAGTCGACGCCTGCCTGAAGATCTTGGGGAAGGACGGTTTGAGGGGACTGTACCGAGGATTCGGGGTGTCGATCTTGACGTACGCCCCGTCGAACGCCGTGTGGTGGGCGTCGTACGCCACGTCGCAGCGGGCGATGTGGGGCGGAATCGCGTACTACTTATGCAGGAACGGCGGCGGTGGTGGCAACGGGAGCAAGAACATGAATCATAACGATGGATTGACGCCGGGATGTAAGATGGTGGTGGCGGTCCAGGGCGCCAGCGCGGCGGTGGCGGGGGGGATGGCGGCGCTGGTGACGATGCCGTTTGACACGGTGAAGACGAGGATGCAGGTGTTGGACGGGGAGGAGAGGGGGACGGCGGGGACGGCGACGTCGACGGCGGCGAGGACGTTGTGTAGTCTGGTGAAGGAAGGAGGGTGGCGGGCGTGCTACCGAGGGCTGGGTCCGAGGTGGGCGTCGATGTCCTTGTCGGCGATGACCATGATCACCACCTACGAGTTGCTGAAACGGCTATCCGCTAAGTCCGGCTGCGGCCGTCGGAGCTTTGCCTAGAGGCCTCCTACTCTTCACACGGTTTTTCTTAATGAGCTTTGGTAGTCTTTGTAGTTTGTAGGGTACATTTTGAGAGCAGTTTTTTCCAATTTCAAAAGTTAAAAGTAGTTAAAGTTAGAAGTTTGTTTGGTAGAAAAAGTTGAAATTGTATAGTAATTTAAGTAATAAAAGTTTATAAGTTAAAATATACGTAGTAACAACAACATTAGAAATAATTTTGAAAATAAAAAAAAACTGCCCAAATGTTTCCTTAACTTTTGTAATTTTATATTAGTCTTGTGTAATTTTAGGTTTCGTTCACATTCATCTCAATTCTAATTTTTTAATCTATTTTTATTATTATTTTATCATCATTATACTATTGGTTATTGATCGATATAATTTTTTAATTAATTTATTATTTATTATTTACTTCAAACTTCATCTGATTTTTCTTTCTTCTTCTCTTTTCTTTTTAAGTTCTTCCCTTACCTTCTTCAGCTCTTTTTCTCGGGATTTGGTGTCGTTATCTGACTGTCGACCTAGGCACTTCAGCTCTTCCTCTTATTCTTCTTCTCTTCTTCAGATTTTAGTTCTTCACTTCTTTTGGTCTTCCCTTCTTCTTCTCTCATCATCTTCAGTTCTTCACTTTTCCTCTTCAGTTCTTCTTCCCGGGACCTAATGTTGCGATCCGGTTGTCAGTCTAATGATCTGATGGCAGACTCAATGACCTGGCGATCGACCCAATGACCTGACAATTGGCCTAGGCACTTTGGCTCTTCTTCTTCTTCTTCTCTTCTTCAGACTTCAGTTCTTCACTTCTTTCAGTCTTCCTTTCTTCTTTTCTCTTCTTCTTTAGTTCTTCTTTTCCCTTCTTCAACTCTTCTTCCTGGACCCGAAGGACAACTCAAGCACTTCAACTCTTCCTCTTATTCTTCTTCTCTTCTTCAAACTTTAGTTCTTCATTTCTTTTGATTTTTCCTTCTTCTTCTCTCCTTTTCTTCAGTTCTTCTTTTCCCTTCTTCGACTCTTCTTCCTAGGACTCGACATCGCAATCTGACTGTTGACCCAATGACTCGACAGCCGACCCAATGACTCGGTGACTAGCCTAGGCACTTCAACTCTTCTTCAAACTTCAGTTCTTCACTTATTCCGGTCTTCTCTTCTTCTCTTCTCTTCTTCAGTTTTTCCAATCTTCCTTTTCTCTTTTTGGCTCTTCTTCCCGAGTCTCGATTGTCAGTTCAATGACCTAACGGTCAACCCAATAACCCAAGGATCGGATTGACAACTCTACTTTATTTTTTTCTTATTTTTTTCTCTCTCTCTCTTCCTTTCTTTTTTCACATTTTCTTTTATTTTTACTTTTTTATTTTCTTCTTTCCTCTTATTCCTTCTTCTTCTTTTTCCCCCCCTTCCTTAGTGTCGTCCTCTTCTTCTTCTCCACCCCTCCCTTTTCTTTAACCTTTTTGAAACCCAAATGAGTTTTAGCACGGCTGGATGCAGTGGTGCAGCTAGAGGCAGTGGTGCAACCGGAGGCAATGCGATTGGAGGAATCTGGAGACATTCGCACGATTGGAGGAATCCAGAGGCATCCTGGGGTGGAAGAAAGGAGAGAGAAATCCGAAGACATCCGCTCGGCCAGAGGAATCTGCAGGCATCCTAGGGCGGAAGAAAGGAGAGAGGAAAAATGCACCTCAGGTAGCGTGCATAATCGAAAACTTATTCGGCATCCATCGGGGAAAAATCAATTTTCCATACTCTAGAAATGTCAAAGTGGGAGAAAAGAATGAGACCTAAACCTTAAATCTTCTGACTGAAGTGATTGAAAATTATGATATGTATATAAATTTTTATTTTAACTTATAATTTATTATATATCTTATTATTGTTTAATTAATTTATTATATATATAATAAATATAACTATAAAATTCTATAAAAAAAAAGTGAGGTCATGGCCAGTTGCTGATCACGGGGTTACATAAATACATATGGCCTAAGTTTAAATTTTGATTAAAAAATACTGCCACTGTTAGAATGGAATGATGTCATGTGGTTTGCACGTGGGAATAATTAAGGTTGGAATCGGAAATCATAAAGGAAAATTTTTAGAATCTGATTGAAAATCCGAGAAAGAAATTTTTTAAAAAAAATAAAAAAAATTATGAAATAACATATTTTTAAGATTGTTTGTGTATATTACGTGAATTTTAGAAAATTAATTTAAAAAAATTATAAATATTTTATTATTTTAAACGTAATTTCACATTTTTCATGTAGTTATAAGTTCAATAATAATCCAAAAAGGTTAGGCAGCATGCATGAAGTTAGAGGAACATGTTGTGATGAAATTTTTGTAATATCAAGAATTTTTTGAACTTAATAGGTAGAAAATGGTGGAAAAAAATTTATACTTATATTAATAAAAAAAATTAAATTTTTTATACTTTTTGAAATACACAAACACCAAAAACTCAAAAAATCTTTTCAAAATTTTCTTTTTCCCCTAATGATAGAAAATAATAGTTATATTAATTTTAAAAGTACAAATATTACCTTAATGTAAAAAAGAAAAGAAGATTAGTAACGAAGGTTAGCTATTCAAGTGTTAAAGATTTCTTATTGTATGTCAAAGTTAATGTGTTATTCAGCTGTCATTAAGTATTAGAATTATGCGATTTTATCTTTTTATTTTAATTTATGATTGTGCAGAAATATTCACATTTTTTGCAACATTCAACTTGATTTATCATCATCATTCTTGATTGAATCATTTAATCGAGTTTAGACGTTGGTCTGAGAGAGCTTTTTTTTTTCACTATTAAAAAAAATGATTTTCAGAAGAATAATTTTAAGATGGAAGGAGAAAAAGAGTAATTTTAATAATAAAAGAAGTAAATTGAAAAATATACATATCATTATTAAATTAAGAGTACTTCTGAAAATTAGGTATTAAAAAAAAAAACGAAGCTAAAGTAGTTAATGATGTTCATTGATCCACGGTTAACGATTTTTTTTGTAAAGTTATTTTTTGATAATGAAACTTTGATGCAGACTTTTTGGATGGTCAGGATGAATATTATTATATTTTTGTAACATGTATGCTGTGGTGTGAAACTATCGATTTTTTCAATATATCAATATCTTAAAAAAAAAAAAAATGAAGGTTAGCTAAAAAGTTTTCCTGGTTTTTTAGTCGTAGGATACATCTGGGAAAGAGTTTTATTTACTCAAACTTCAATTTCGTGTATATTTTTATGTGTTATTTATTATTATTATATAAATTTTAACATATAAATTTTAAATACACTAATTACTATTACAACTTAACTTTATTTGTTTCACTGATATTAACTTTAGTTCCGTCTAATTCTTGAAATGGGTAGGAATCAAAAATAAAAGAAGCCGTATTTGTATTTTTCATGTGAGTACTTTTAGGATATGTTTGTTTAGATGTAAGATTAGATGAAATAAGATATATAATTTATAATAATAGTAATCTTTATTATAAAATATTTAAAATATTTGATAAATATACCGTGTATTGCAATAATATATAGTGATTTTCATGTTATGCAGAGTGAAAAATATGTATTCAAATACGTCCGAAGCAAATGATCAACAACACTAGTCCTTATGTTGGTCTTCAGAGGACTTTTGATGTTCTTAATTTGTATTAAATTTGTACATTTTGTTTAAATATTTCATTATATACAAATAAAGGTGTTAATCGGGTCGGGCCAAACCGTATTGTCATAGTTTGATCGACATAACACGGGTTAGTGAGACGTACTTAAGTTGACTTTTAAGACTTTTATGTCAACACGATACAATACGACTGTATGGTACTGCACGATTTAAATCATTCTTCATATACTATAGTTTCTAAAAGAAAAATAAATTCTTTTAACAACATCAATCATCAACATCAATATCAATGTCCACATATGAATTCATTTGATGTGATAGATTGATGAAAAAGATAAATTTTGATTTTTTCAATTTTATCATATATAACAAGAGATTTACTAATAATTTTAGTATTTTCAGTAACATGTAAATAAGTTTTCAGTATTAATGGAGTACATTTGATGGTAGAAAATCAAAGTTAAATAGGGATATATTAGAAGTCATGATGTGTATTAAAAATCGAGAACTTACTCGATTTTATAAAAAAGACTAAATAGTTTGATGGAAGAATTTTTTGATAATTTTAATTTGTAAATGTAAATTTTCATTTTTTTTCTTAAATTGTAATAATGTAAATGTAATTTTATGTTAATTAATTATTATATATGTAATGTAAGTTTTTTTTAAAATTAATTATTTATAGGTCAAATTTTTACATTTCGTATCAAAAATAATATTCCTAATTTTTTTCATAAACATAATGATATTTTTTAAGTTGTATAAATTGTAGATAGATTGATGATTTGAAATCTCTGTATCGATGATTCATATTAAATTTATTATAATTATATAAATATATAATATTAATATTATATTAATTATTTAATAAAATACAAAATAAAATTAAGTAAACGTGATTTGACACGACTTAACAAGATTTGACATGATCAACAATACAATTTACCTGTATGATCCAATTGATATCTTTATATACAAACAGTATTGAGTTACCATATAAATCTTTTCTTTCTAAATAATTTTATTTATCACCTAAGTCTTATTTTTGTAACTTTAAATTAAAGTTGTACAATTCTAATTTAAAGTTAGAAAAGTACCAACTCTTTATTTCCAAACGATGACCGATTAAATTAAAAACTACAAATTTCGCTTTTACATTCATTGATACAGGATTTTTTATACACTCATTTACTTGTAACTTATTTTAAATTTACAAATATTATACAAGTGGATGTGTGTAAACTTATTCTGCTATTATGTAAAATATTTTATCTTAAAATTAATCGATTATTTTGTCTCTTGGTCACTTTAAAAAAACATTGGATTATAACCGAAAACACCATTGGAGTAATGGACTGGGCCTAATTTTGGGCTTTGTAGGCCTTGTTTTCGATGCAGTTTTTTCTTCTTCTTGAATTTAAAATCAGTGATTTATTTACGAAGATCGTTAAAGTGAGACAAAAAAGAGTTGAAATCTAATCACTATGTATTATTAAATTTTTATAATAATTTATTAAATTCTTACCGTAAAATATTATTTTAAATTATTTAAATCATTAAATATTAACTTAAAAAATTTTAAAATAATACTTCATTTAATACGAAACCTGACCGTCAGAACCCATTTCACCTTCACTAGGACGACCGGCACTTTCAAAAGTTATAAAATAAAAAACGTAATCATGAAAAATTCTTCGAATGGAAGTTCCGATGGATCTTTCGTTAAAAGAAAATTTATTTATTTTTTAATATAATAATATTTTTATAATAATATTAATATTTTTAATATAATTAATTTTTTATGATATTATAATATTTTTCAAAAATAAATAAAAAAAGTTGGAGGAAGTTTTGATGGTACAGAGTTCGCTGGAGGAAATTTTGATGGTGCGTAGATGAAGTTTTTGTGGTATAGAGAAAGTTTAGGCGGTGTGTAGAAGAAATTATGGTGATTCGAAGGAAGTTTCGGTAGTTTGTAGAGGAAATTCTAGTAATGCAGATGAAGTTCAGGTAGTGTGCATAGGAAATTTTGGTGGTTCAAAGAAAGTTCTGATGGTTCATAGGGGAAATTCTGGTGGTACTTAGAGGAAATTCTAGTGGTGTAGAGAAAGTTTAGGCTATGTGCAAATGAAAGTTTGATGGTTTAGAGGAAGTTTTGGTGGTTTACAAAGGAAATTCCGATAAGGCATAAAGGGAATTTCGATGGTGCAGAGGGAAGTTTAGGCGATGTATAAAAGAAATTCTAGTGATTCAGATGAAGTTCTGGTAGTTCGCAGAAGAAATTTAAGTGATACATAGGAAAATTTTAGTGATGCAGTAAAAGTTAAGATGGAAAAATATTACGAGAACATTTTTTAGGATGTTTATATTTTAAATATTATAAAAATTCACACACCTTTTTATTACAATGAAAGTATTATTTTAAAAATAATAAGTTAATATTTAATAATTTAAATAATTTAAAATAATTTTTTACTATAAGATCAAATTTCATATTCGGTAAATTAAGGTATAAGAATTTAATAATACATAATAATTGGAGTAGAAATTTTTTTTACCGAGCTAAAATCATTATTTTTACTTTGACTTTTTCCCTGATCATGTCATAATAATTAGGATTTAAGGTTTAATATTTAAAGTTTAACTTGTATTTGTGTATTTGAAAATTGTAGGAAAAAAAAAAGAGACTTCACTTTTTTTTTAGTTTAAGCATGTGTTCGTAAATATATTTATTTTATTTACATTTTTGTGAATAAGCATATGAAATTTTTAATTTCTATTATTTCCGTATGTGAACAAATGTACCTCAATTTTGTAATTTTTTTGGTTAAATTTCGTTATTTTTATTTTTCATTTATTTTTAAATTATTATTATTATTATTTGGTCATTTTCACATATGCAAATGAACTTTTACTTTTATGGTGTGTTTATGCTTTTTAAAAATTAATGAAAAAGAAAATTTAGAAATAAAAAATTTTATAAGGTCATTTGTGCTCGTTGTAAAAATTTTAAAAAAATTATATTTAATTTTTAAAAAATTAAAAATATTTTAAATTTTTAATATTTTAATAATAATATTTTTTTCAGATTTTACTTTTTATTAATTTACAGAAGTTACAAATCCCTCTTTAAATTTGAATGTCACGTACGGACAATACATAAATTATTTTTTAAAATTTCGTTTTTGTTATCAAAATAAATATCTGAGAATTCTTTTAATTTGTTGATAGTAATTTTAGATGTATTTTAACTTTAAGTGGTGTTAGGAGTTGAGAGTTAATATTTTATTAAACGAAATTGACACGTAAGATAAGAATTTATACATATAAGTTTATATGATGATAATAATAGATAAATTTTATAAGAAAAAATCATTATGAATGTGTTTTATAATGTAAAAAATCGTAATAGTTCGAAAAGATTTGTATTTTTTTAAAATATAAAAGATAATAAAAAATAATAAGAAAAATTTCACATCATTTTTATCCTTTTTTTTAATATTTTTAAGAAACATGAACCATTAAACCCACCCTGGTACGGGTATGTAAATTTTTTATGGAATTTACACAAACAACTCTCATCTGGATCGAATTGACGGAAAGGTCCCCGAAATCTGTCGGCGGCGGCGTCAGTTTCCCTTTCCACGGTGTCTTCTCGGAGATTTCCGGTGGTAAGAAGCAGCGTCGGCGTAGCTCGCCGACTTCGGCGAGGACAATCTACGCTGGTTGCGCGGCGGCGTTCTGCGGCCGCCGTCGTTTTCTTGCCTCGCCTTCGCCTTCCGGTTTTCCTCCTCCTTCCTCGCCTCGGCGGAACGGTCGTCTTCTACCTCGCAGTCGTCCGCGTCCATGGCGGTGTAGACGAAGGTGCCGAGTGGTATGTCGTCGTGGTCTAGGATCGGCTCTAGCGCGTTGACGATGGCGTTCATGTTGGGTCTGTGCTTGGGGAGGTAGCTGAGGCACATGTGAGCCAAGCACGCCGCCCTCTGTGCGCCCTTCGACGAGTACTGCCCCTCCAGGCCAGGGTCCATGATGCGGCTGAGCTTTTGAGGGTCGTTGAGGAAAGGCTTCGACCAGTCGACAAGGCTATGTTCCCTGCTCGGCCGCTTCTTGTCCATCGACCGCCTCCCCGTCAGAAGCTCCAGCAGCACCACACCGAAGCTGTAGACGTCGCTCTTGGCGGTCAGGTGGCCTGCGCGGTCACACGGCAATGGGGATGAGTGAGTAAGCCACCAATACAAATGTGGTCGGTGAGGTCACCGGAGTTTGGTTACATGGTTGGTGGTTCACCTGTCATGATGTACTCCGGCGCGGCGTAGCCGTGCGTGCCCATGACCCTGGTGGAGACGTGCGTGTCGTCCCCTTGAGGACCGTCCTTCGCCAGCCCGAAGTCCGACAGCTTCGCATGGAAATCCTGAAATTTTGATGCCAATCACATCAGTCTGAATGCTTCAATTTTGTGGGTTCGCCGGAAGAGAAAACAGAGTCGTGGATGCAGGGGACATGCCTTTTAAATGTTTGGGAAAATTACCCCCTTATCAAAATTGACGAGTATAATTGAAATTATTATATCACTTATGATAATATTAAAATTAATCTACATATGTAAGACATTTATAAGGTAATTTGATAAAATAACTCCGAGTTACTCACAAGTCATGAATGTAGGAAGATGTTACGAAAAAAATAATCCAACGTCAATTTGTTTTACGTTTTCACCGTACATCTCTATTTTTTACTATATATGAAAACGATTAACAATAGTAGTTATCAAATAATTTTAGTATTTTATAATAAAATATTTATATTATAATTCATATAATTTTTTAAAAATCGTAAATTATCTCAAACTCATCACGTAAACAAACAATCCATAAATGTTTTTCAATAATAGTCAATTAATTTTAAAGAAGTAAAATTAATCCAGGCGTCATCGCGCTCACCGAGTCCAATAAGATGTTGGAAGCCTTCAAATCCCTGTAAATAACAGGTGGATCTGCTTCGTGGAGGAATCTGAGACCCTTGGCGGCTCCTATCGCAATCTGGATCCTCGTTTTCCATGGCAAGGTCGCCTGAAACCCTGAAAAAATCGCCACATGATGATCAGAAACAGGGAGTTGCAGAGCTTCCGATGTGTAGATTCATATGGGTTCCTCTGGTTCTTAACAACTGAAGAAACAGCAATGAAGCCAAACAGAACAGAGTGATCGGAAAGGGTCAGTCACTTGTGAAGAGATGGCTCTCCAAGCTCCGGTTGCTCATTAGCTCGTACACCAGCAGCCTGTGGTCGTCCTCGTAGCAGTAGCCTATCAACCTCACAAGATGAGGATACCTCAGTTGTCCAAGCATTATGACCTCCGTCTGCAAAATTAAAGTCAGGAAGAAGAAGAAGAAGAAGAAGAAGAAGAAGAAGAAGAAGAAGAAGAGGAAGGAGGAGGAGAGGAAAAGGTACCAGCCACTCCTTGTGGCCCTGCAGGCCTTCAAGATCCAAGCTTTTGACAGCCACGGCCTGGGGCTCCATGTCGGGCTTGATCTTGTCGTCGACGAAGCCCTTGTACACCGGACCGAACCCGCCCTCTCCGATCAGATTGGAATGGGAGAAATTGCCGGTCACGGCCCTCAGCTCCGCCACCGTGAAGGTGCACAGCCTCGATCCCACCAGGGATGACGACAGATCCTCCGCGTCCACGCACGACATCCTCGTCACCGACGACGGCGACTGCCTCCCATCCTTCATCTCCGGCGACGGTACGTCCTCCACCTTCATCAGACACCCACCCAACATCGACCTCCACCAAACCTTCTTCCGACCCATGTCAACCTTCGCCGAATTATCGAAGATTTCTGCTGCCCTGCTCGGCCACTCCGATCAGCCGCCGCCGGCCTCTTTGCAGAGCAGGACTGCAGGAGGTCCTGGACGAAGGTGGAGGCGGTGGAATGGTCGATCACCAACTACGAGGGAAGCTTGTGGTCACCGCGCCCTTATTTATATAAATAACCCAACAAATTCTTTTAAATATATAAATCCTAAATTTTAAAATTATTAATTATCTAATGATATCATTAAAATACTTTTCTAAGAATATCTAATTTTAAATTATTTTTCTATATATATATACATCAAAAGAAAATAAAGAAGTGATTCAATATTGGTGTCAGAGTATTTTTCTAATTTGAATGTATTTAATTTTGTAATTTATTTTAAATTATTTTATAATATTTCAATTCGTCCGCTCGTGCCGCCTCCCCCCTTCCGCAAAGTCGACGCCGCCGAAGAAAATTGATCCGAGAGTGTGAATTCTTTTTTTCTCATTTTTTTATTGCATTATGTTTTTCTTCGTGTATTTTTGACCGTAATTTTATTTTCGTGGTGAAGATTTACAGTTTAATTTTGTAATTTTTTATTGAAGTCAATTTTCTTTGA
Organism: Amphibolis antarctica; assembly: GCA_024699675.1. Classification (NCBI taxonomy): domain Eukaryota; kingdom Viridiplantae; phylum Streptophyta; class Magnoliopsida; order Alismatales; family Cymodoceaceae; genus Amphibolis; species Amphibolis antarctica. The sequence continues at coordinate 16,844 of JAMKPZ010001077.1, forward strand.
CTTTACTTTTCCGCAATCTTTTCGTAACAAAGATTTTCAATTTAATTTTGTAATTTTTTCATCGAATTCAATATATTGGTAAAGAAATGTTGCATTATATAATCCACATTAAAAAAAAAGTGGTAAATTAAGACTTTGTTTACAAAATATTTCTAATTTTCATCATCACTTTTACATTATTTGATATACTCTTTTCGTTATTTTATCATATGTTTCCTATCACATTAATATTTATATATTTAAAAAATATTCTTTTACAATTTAATTAAACTAACTAAATATATATCAACACAAGTTAAATTCTCCCAACAATATTTACATTGAATTTTAAATTCTAGAACTTCCATCCATGCAAACTGAAAATTCCACCTTGACTAACCAAAATTGTCCTAGTCATGTAACTAATTGAAACTTTTCCTAGTCAACTGAAACTTTCATCTTAGCCAACTAGAACTTTTATTATAGTCATGTAGAAAATCAGAAATTCCTTTTTGACCAACCAAAACTTTCATCTTAACCGGATTCTTATAATACTTACGAATTTTTTATATTAGTTAATTGATTTTAGTGAAGTGAATATTTGTAAAACGTACCAAGTGTTCTACACAAATCATCTCTTTGTATATTCATTATTCTTCTTCTTTTCTTTTTGAATACATTGACTTTTGTTGGTTTGACTCTATTTACCCGATGGCCAGGCAGTTTATTTTTCGCCAATTAGCATCTAATTTCTTTTTTATTTACATGATATTATGATTTTTTGAATTTTTTAAAATTCAACAAAATTTCAAAAAAATTATGAAAAATACAAAATTGATTTGTAATATTTTTAAGATAAGTTAGCAACAACAAGGTGGATTTTCACTTTATTTTCTCGAACTTTTAAATTTTAAAACACAATTCGTATCGTTGTGAAACAAACAAATTATTCAATTTTTAATTACATTTTTTAATCACTCATTTATTTGATAAAAAATCAATAAAATCAATAATGCATTTTTACATCGATTTTTATTCTTTTTCTTTACTCTCAATTTATAGAAGTACTTACAACTTCATGATAACATACACATTCTCTGATCTATTTATTTCATTTTCAAAATTACTCTTTCTTCTTCTTTTATTTCAAAACTATTCACTTAAAAATTACTTTTTCTCACTCTAAAAAGTTGACAATAAATAAATAAAACGCTCCTAAGTCTCAATTGGTGGAGAACGTGTCACCCTACCCGCTTAATTTTAAAATCTCATGTTTGAATCCTCGCTTATAAAAAATATTATTTAAGCTTCTCATAAATTAACAATTGTGCCTATTTAACCTAAATACCCGTAAAAGATTGTTATGGAATCTAAAAATTAGTTTTCTTAAACCAACCTTTTAGTGACACGTATAGAAAATTAATTTTACAAGTATTTAATCTAACGATTAAGAATACGTCAAGATTGATTCTTATTATCTTATCTCCTTCTCTTTTAAACCTCTCCGCCTTCCTCCTGGATTTCAAATTAGAATACTAAAATTACCAAACTATATTATTTTAACAGAGAAAGTAAAAATTTGAAAGAATGACTTAAATTTAGACACCTATAAAATCAATTATCTATAATCGTCACTAAAGGATTAGAACCCATGTTCTATTAATATGTTATTTCTATTTCGTAGATTTATCTTACTTTATACATATGATTTATCTTCAAACTCTTTATATTTAGGTTTCATTCACAAACTTTTCTTTATTGTTCTAGAATCACTCCTATTGTCGTGATGACATGAAGATTTTCTAATATACTTTTTTCATAATTTTTTCATTATATTCTTTCATCACATTAGCATTCTTATATATATTTTAAATAATTATATTTTACATTTAAATTACATCACTGCACAAACACCAGTGTAATTTAAATTCAACGTAATTATAATAAATGTCAACTTACTTTCAACTACGAACTTTTTGATCGATGTACAAAAAAATAACGCTCACCTAACATTCATCCCGAAATTACCTCTACCCAAGTGTGACTTTCAGCATCGTGTGAATGCTAAAAGCAAGGAAAGAATCACCCAATATTATAGATTATTATATATATATTATATCTACTTTTTTAAAAAAAATTAAATTTCTTTTTCACTTTTATTCAGCACGAAAAGAACGACCCAAGCATCTGCGTTGCCAAGTTTCTTGGGGTCTTTTGCAAAGAATAAAAAAAGGTTGCTTCTGCGAGAATTAAATTAATTAAAAAAAATATTAATACGTAAACATTTGTATATAAATTAAAATTGAATAAAATTAAAAATATAATTTATTAAAATTTAACGATACGTAATCACGAAAGATCTATTAAATAAAAACAATACATAATTGTGTGACAACTATAAGGTTGTATAAGATAATAAGTATAGTTGATTTTCCTTTAATTCACAGAGAGAAGGTGAAAATTCAATTCTGAATCATCTTTTTATATTCACGAGAGTTGAGAATTAAATACTTAACATTTCATTGATACAAATATCTAAATTAGACGAAATTAAATTTTACTAAATTAAATTTTACAACACAAACACCCCTTTAATCTCAAACGTTCATGCATTATGTTTCATAATTAATTGTTATATATTGAAATATCATTGTCTTCTGAAAATCAATAATTTTTTTTTAAAAAAATATTATTAAAATATTTTTAATTTTAAAAAAATTAAATATAAATTCGCCTAAATTTTCAAACCCAGCTCACGCCTAACATACGTACAATTCCTCTTTTCTAATATTGTTTTCTGACACACTTTATAATATTATATTATATTTAATTCTTAAAATATTATTTTAAAGTTAAAACAAACGTATCCTCGATGATATTGATTTCGTTTGATTTTAATTTATTTTATCTTCTAAAATTATTCCTAAGTCGTTATTAATGTATAGA
>JAMKPZ010001078.1:0-35027 GCA_024699675.1 Amphibolis antarctica
ATAGGTGGAATTCATTATATTTAATGTTAGAAAGTGTATTATCATATGAAATTCCAATAATGTCTTTGTATAATCGTCATCATTGTGATGATTATCAACAACAATTAAATGATGATCATTTTAAAATTGTAAAATATTTTGTTAAATTTTTAAAACCTTTTTATGATGCAATGGTTAGATTATCAGGAATTTATTATTCTACATTTGTCTATGCATTGCATCATTTAAATATGAGACATATCCATTTTTCCAACCAATAGTAAATAACATGAAACAAAATTTTTTAAAATATTGGAATGAAATCCCTACAATATATATTTTGAGTGCATGCTTAGATCCTAGGTGTAAAATAAGATATACTAGTAAATTAATTAGGGGAATACAAATGAGTTTAGGTGTAGACTTAGGATTAAATGTTACTACAATAGAAGAACAATTAAATCAAATGTTTGATTTATACACACAAAGATATGAATTAAGAATAAAACTTTCTCCTCCACCAATGTCCATAATACTAGAATCAAATGTTGGACCATCTTCAAATTCTTGGGCATTTTTACAAGATCCAAGATTTGATGAAGATATTCCAACATCATTATCATACAATTATAATCCTATAGTATCTACATAAGAATTAATTACTTTTAATTCAATGAATCACCAATTATTATTACTTACTCAACATTCTAACTTAAATACATTTGATGTTTTAGATTGGTGGAGGCAACAATTAATGATTTTTCCAATATTATCAAAACGGCAAAAGATTTATTAACAATTCCAGTGTCTTCAATAGGTTGTGAACATGTTTTCAGCATAAGTGGCAACATGCTTGATGACCGAAGATGCAAGCTTAAAGAAGATATAATAGAAGTATTAATGTGTGTAAAAGATTGGGAGCTTGCTGGACACTGTGAACAATTTCAAGTTGAAGAATTTACCGAGTAACTCACAAACTTAAATATTTCATTATTAAAACATTGTAATTTTTATTTTTCAATTTGTAATTTTTTCAAAAATGTAATTTAATTTTGTTGTAAATTTTTTTAAAATGTAATTGTAATAATGTAAATATAAAATATGTAATTCATTAATAAATAAAAACTTAATTTAATTACATGCATTGTTTTCTCATTTTATTAAGTTGTTGAATGTTGTTATGTTGAATGTTGAATTAAATTTAAATATTGATGGTTGAATACTTGAATATTGAATGTTGGTCATTGAATGTTGTTATTTGTTAATTAAATAAATATTTTTTTAAATTTAATTATTAATTTAAATATTAAATATATATAAATAATAAATTAATTAAAAAATTGTGTCATTGATCGACACAAATAGTATTTTTTCGTGCCACAGGCTGTACCTGGGCTAGCCCATTGGAGGTGTAGGCTGTGTCGGCACAAAAATTGTGTCATGCCACATGGCACGGCACGATTGACACCTCTACATAAATGACAATCAGATCAATAAATGGTTGCATGATGAAGAGTAATGCATAGGAATGAATGAATCGGTATGATATCAAGTTCAATTTGAGATGCATAGATCAAGATTTAGTAAATTATAAAGAAAGCAAGGATATCACATGAATCTGCATATTTTATTTCATGATAGACAACATTGCTAAGAAAGAATCATATACTTACCCAAACGATTGTCGCAAGAAGCTAACGAGTCGAGCACACTTTAACAGGAACAATGCTGAGAACTCATGAAGGACAGGAGAGCGCATAGTGCCAAAGCATGACGATCATCGAAAGTTAGAGCAATCACCATTGGGAAGCAACTAGTTGAGAATCTCCAGTCACATCGAGGTATCTTCTAACTCTGCGAACACTTCTATTTATAGTTGATAACTAACTAACTACCACCATGCGTTGACACTTGATTAGACAACAAGAATCATGTGGTGACAAAAGAAAGTCAACCATGATAACAAGACTATTACTCAAGAGAAACTTCGTGCTTAAGGGCACAAAGGAGAATAGACATTTGAGAGTCTGGAGAAATCCAAGAAGAGAGAAAATGAAGGAAAACATATGAAACAAATGATAGACCTCGAAGAGTCTGGAGGAGTCTACAAAGAAGGAAAACAAGAGAAAATGCAAGAAAGAAACAATGGACTTTTAAGAGTTTGAAGAACTCTACAGCGAGAGAAAATGAAGGAAACTGCAGGAAAGAAGTAATAGACTTCTGAGAGTCTGGAGGAGTCTAAGAAAAGAGAAACTAAGAGAAAATGCAAGAAAGAGGCAACAGACTTTTGGGAATTTGGAGAAATCTAAGAAAAGGGAAAATAAAAGAAAGTATAGGAAAGAGGCAACAGACTTTTGAGAGTCTAGTGAAGTTTAAGAAAAGGGAAAATAAGAGAAAGTGCAGGAAATAGGTAGTAGACATTTGGGAGTTGGATAAGTTTAAGAAAAGGGAAAATAAGAGAAAGTGCAGGAAAGAGGTAGTAGACATCTAGGAGTCTAGAGAAGTTTAAGAAAAGAGAAAATAAGAGAAAGTGTAGGAAAGAGGTAGTAGACTTCTAGGAGTTCGGAGAAGTTTAAGAAAAGGGAAAATAAGAGAAAGTGTAGGAAAGAGGTAGCAGACTTCTAGTAGTTTAGAGAAGTTTAAGAAAAGGGAAAATAAGAGAAAGTGTAGGAAAGAGGTAGTAAACTTCTAGGAGTCCGGAGAAGTTTAAGAAAAAAGAAAATAAGAGAAAGTACTGGAAATTGGTAGCGGACTTCTAGGAGTCCAGAGAAGTTTAAGAGAAAAGAAAATAAGAGAAAGTACTGGAAATTGGTAGCGGACTTCTAGGAGTCCAGAGAAGTTTAAGAGAAAAGAAAATAAGAGAAAGTACTAGAAAGAGGTAGCAGACTTTTAGGAGTCTTGAGAAGTTTAAGAAAAATGAAAATAAGAGAAAGTACTAGAAAGAGGTAGCAGACTTTTAGGAGTCTTGAGAAGTTTAAGAAAAATGAAAATAAGAGAAAGTGCAGGAAAGTGGTAGTAGACTTCTAGGAGTCCAGAGAAGTTTAAGAAAAGAGAAAATAAGAGAATGTGCAGGAAAGAGGCAATAGACTTCTGGGAGTCCGAAGAAGTTTAAGAAAAGGGAAAATAAGAGAAAGTGCAGGAAAGAGGTAGTGGACTTCTACGAGTTCGGAGAAGTTTAAGAAAAGAAAAAATGGAACATCCTTCAAATAACGATTCAGATATCCAATTCTTCTGGGTGAGACTATCACTCAACTCCTGTATGTTTCGGAGTTAGGTTCGGATACCCGATTGGATATTCGTTTTACTCTATCCATCTTGGTTGCCGTTGTATTTTCTTTTTCCTAGTAGGTGATCTAGGGATTGGAAGGTTAAGTTTGGATTTTGATCCATCGAATTTTGGAACAAGCTTTCCAGAATCCTTAATGATGGTACCCCCCAATCATCATACTAGGTGTTTTGATTATTGAAGCCATTGGGAGGCCAGGTTATCCCGGGCTAGCTGGGGGTGCCTAACACCTTCCCAACTAATATCTAGGACCCCTTGTTTTCTCTCAAAAACAAGGTGGCGACTCTGTATTTTATTTCTGCATCTTTATTTTACCAAACGAGTTCTACTCTATGACTTTGAGTGCTTGCATTTAAACTTGCACTTTTGTTCCTTTTCCTCTTCCCCATTTGGCACGACCGGGGAAGGTGTGAAAAAAAAGGGGTTACAAAGAGCATAGGAGGGAGGAGGCATTCCCACAAGCACAACATACACATCTAGCCGTGCCAAGATTTCAACAATAGGAACGTCCTCCCCAAGCTTCATATTCAAACTCAAAAGTGTGCATTTTATGGATTAATATTCATGCATTTTAATGAGTTTTAGTTGCATTTTGCATTGAGTAATGATGATTACAAGGTTAACTATACTTTTGAGCATTATGCATGTTTATTCACTTTAATGATGCATGAATTAAGTTTTAAGTCGTGAATTATATTTGTGGTGATTACCTACTCAAAAGGGAATGAATGATTGATAATTGACTCCTTAAGTTGCTGGTAAAATGGTTAATTCACAGAAAAAAAATCACAATTTATATCTAGGTGTAGAGTCCGAGGGTTGAGCCATTAACCCACGAACTTACGTGAGGGTAAACTAAGTTACCCTTGAGCTTGTGCCTTGCTTATTATGTGTGATGAATTTCATTGATGTAATAGCGATTACAATTATAGTTAAGGTTTAAATATTATGAATTATTTCTCTTGTAATGTGATGTGTTTCACGAAAGGTATTCCTTGAGTATTTGTAGGGAAATTCGATGAGTAATTATAGGGAAATTTGTATAAGAGTATAACTAAGAAAATTAATTTAGCTGAAGCTCAACCAAAGAGAATGTGGACAGACAAGGTAAAGAAGTGGGTATGTATCGAACAATGTCACACGTCTAGATGTGCACCACATCCTTCCTACTACTAGCTCATGAACTACCATTCCTTCAACTTATAAAATAGTCTCGTAGCCATGAAACTAACCCCCCCCCCTTCTTCTTCCTCAAAGCAACATTCACAGGGCATTCTCCATCTTCTCCATCTACCATCTTCACCCATTGACTTCTTCTGAAGGGAGATTGATGACCTCCTCTTCTCCAATCAATTCCTTGGTGTGTTTGCTGTTCTTTTCTCAACCTATGTGTATCCTTGAAGGAGAGACTCTCGACGTTGGCTGCTTCCTCCTCTGTTCCTTGGTGTAATTGCGAAGTGACGCCCAAAATCTTATTTCAAGGTTGAAAGGAAGGCTTGCCAGATTAACAACCTGGTGGACTAGAAGTAAAGACAAAGAGAAGTTCTCAGCTTGAGCAAGTTTTGAAAGAAGAAATTACAATGGAGCATTATATGTTCTTTCCTTTTCCTTTTCCTTTATTTTTACCTTTCCTTTATATTTACACTCAATTTTACAAACACCTATCTTACCAACTTTGTTACGATATTTAGAGAATGATTTCATGTTTGATGTAATGTTGAATGTTACATTTTATTTCTACAAGTTTTTTGTAATGTGCTATGTTGCATGTTGTATGTTGTCTGTTGTGTTTTAAAATATTTAAAAAGACCAAAAATATAAGCAAACAACTCTTAGAGGATTCAGCTAATTCTAATCATACTGTTTAAGCATCAGAAAGTCATTGTTTTAGCACGTCCCTCGAGTAAGTTCAAGGGTAAAGACGTTTACCCATGAGCTATCTTGAGGATCATACTATTTAAACACTTGAAACTCATTTTTATTGCATGTCCCACAAGTAAGTTTGAGGGTAAAGATGTTTACCCACGAGCTATCTTGAGGATCATACTATTTAAACACTTGAAACTCATTTTTATCGCATGTCCCACAAGTAAGTTCGAGGGTAAAGACGTTTACCTATGAACTATCTCAAGGGTTTAGTGTCTTTTTGTGCTAAACGACAAATTACATGCAAACTGAGGTGTAGAATGTTAAGATTTAAGAAGAATTAAATATTTGGAAGTAAAACTCACTTGATAAAGTCTTTCAGTGCAAAATTCAAATCATTACTAAAGACTAATTTTAAAAGTCAAAATATTCTAAGTGTTGAAGAAATTAAAGTTAATGAAAACTTCTCTAGAAGGTGCAAATTTAATAAGTGTTTAGAGAGCATCCTAGTAGTTAATTGGAATAGAGCAACTATGACACTGCTTGAAAGAAATATAATTACTTGTTTCATTAATTGAATACACCAATTTAGCTAAACACCAATCAAAACTGATCCTTGTGGACAAACCCATACTTGCATATTAATTACATCTGAATCCATGCACTTGCGGTGAAATTAAAATATTTCGCACACACATTATTCTCTTTACAAGAATTTAATCACAAGTGGTGTGTAGGTGAGACAAGTTTTTGGCATCATTGCCGGGGATCCTGAATTTCTTGCAATTGGTGTTGCTTTTTGCTATTTTGGTGTTAGCTAGGATTGCAATATAATTTACTTGCATTTACTATTATTAAATTCTATTTTAAAGTTTTATTGCTATTCTAGAGTAGAGAAGTATTTTAAATTTTGAATTTCATAATGACTAAATAACTCATACTAGGGTGATTTTAGGGTTGTTCCAGGAACTAGTTATGAGGATTATAATTATTCTAATTATGTTAGAGGAGATTATTCACCTGAGTTTAATGATTACTCTTCACAACATGTTTTAAGACTTAATGTTAATTCTCAAAATAATTATAACCAGAATGACAATTCTAATTTATGGGAATGTAATGACAATTCAGGAATGCAAAATTATTATTCAAAGTATAATTATATGAATGAAAATCAAAATTATCAATTAAACATATCATTACAAATACAACAATTAACGGATAAAATAAATGAATCAATGCGAAATATTGAAGAGAGTAACAGATTGAATGAATTAGAAAATGATAATTATTTAAACTAGTCAATCTTAAAAGAGGATTAGAATGTTCAAGGAATTAATACAAGTTTAACAAATCTTAATGATAATTTGCCAATGAATGCTAGAATTAATCAGAATTATGTTAATCGAAAACTATCATTGGGAATTGAACAACTATTGAATAGAGTTAATAAATCAATACAACAGACAGAAGACAGTAAGATGTTAAATGAGTACGAAAATAGTGATAATCTAAATTGGTCAAATGAAAATCAAATTTATCATGATGTGAACTCATTAGGAGATCTGTTATTTACAGATGAGAATATAAAACCATTTTAGGTAATTAAAGAAAATCAGTACGATAATTCAACTACATTTAATCATATGGAAAAATTGAATGAAATTCAAAGATCAATAGATTTGTTTTTAAGAAATTCATTTGATTCTAATTTATCTAAACCAGATAATATGTCGAAAGGAGAATCAAAAGATGTAAGTATTATGTTAAGATCTGGTGTAACTTATGAAGGTCCTAAAAAAGATGATAAAGAAGAACAAATTAATGACAATTTCACAAAGAAAGAGGAAACTAATGTAGAATCTAGTCCAGAAAACAAATTCGATGTTGAATTAGAGTACAATATAGAAATTGAAAATAGTAAAGAATCTGAAAATAGTAAAGAAATCGAAAACAAAGTTATTAAGAAAGACATTAAAAATGGAGATAAGTTAACAAATGAAAATCATTTTCCATTTCCACGTTGAATGAGAAATGTTAAGGATCAAGAACTGGAACAAAAATATGCATTTTTAGAGAAAAATGAAACTCTACTAGTCATTATTGCTTCTGATTTAACATCAATACAAGTAAAAAATCTTTTAAAAGTGTTAAAAAAGCATAAAGGAGCAATAAGATGGTAGATGTCAGACATAAAAGGTATAAGTTCAATTATTTACCAACATAGGATTAATTTGGAATCTGAAATTCAACCTGTTAGGCAACCACAGAGAAGATTAAATCCAAATATTAAAGAGGTTGTTAAAAAGGAAATTTTGAAATGGTTAGACAATGATATAATTTATCCAATATCTGATAGTTCTTGGGTAAGTGCAGTGCAGGTAGTACCTAAGAAATCAAGGATAACAGTTGTAGAAAATGATAACAAGGAATTAGTTCCAACTAGAGTTCAAACTAGTTGGAGGGTTTGTATCAATTACAGAAACTTCAACTAAGATCACTTTCCATTATTTTTATAGATCAAATGTTAGAAAAATTGGCAAGGCATGAGTATTATTGTTTCCAAGATGGCTATTTAGGTTATAATTAAATCCTTGTTGCACTTGAGGATCAAAAGAAAACAACTTTTACATGTCTTTTTGGAACATTTGCCTTTAGTTGTATGCCTTTTGGGCTATGCAATGCACGTGCTACATTTCAAAGATGTACAATAGGCATCTTCACAGACTTTATAGATGAATTTTTAGAAGTATTTATGAAAGATTTTTCTATATATGGAAACTCATTTGAAAAATGTTTAAGTAATTTAGGAAAAGTGTTAGAGAGATGTGAACAGAAAAAGTTAGTATTGAACTAGGAAAAATGCATTTTATGGTTAAACAAGGAATAGTTTTAAGACATTATTTCTACCAAAGGTATAAAAGTTGACAAAGTAAAAGTGGAATTAATATCTAATTTACCTATTCTCAGAACAGTTAAAGATATAAGAGCATTTTTAGGATATGTTGGTTTTTATAGAAGATTTATTAAGAACTTTAGTAAAATTGCTTGCCTTTACCTCAATTATTAATTAAGGATGCACAATTTAATTTTAATGAGGAATGCACGAAAGCTTTTGACTTTTTAAAAGAAGCCCTGACCACTTCACCTATAGTTTATGCACCCGATTGGTCTCAACCTTTTGAATTAATGTGCGATGCATCAGACTATGCTTTAGGTGCAGTCTTGGGTCAGAAATTAGACAAATTACCAAGAGTAATTTATTATGCTAGTAAGACATTAAATGAAACACAAATTAATTAAGTGTATCTAGAAAAGAATTTCTGGCAGTAGTATTTGCCTTAGAAAAATTTAGGTCTTATTTAATAGGCAGTCACACTATCGTTTACATTGATTATTTAACATTTAAGTATTTTTTAGTTAAAAAAGATGCTAAACCAAGGCTTATAAGATGGATTTTGTTATTGCAAGAGTTTGACTTGGAAATTAAAGATAAGAAAGGTTGTGGAAACACTATGGCAAATCATATGTCTAGGTTAGATGCTTCATTTCTTTTTAATCCGCCAATAGATGACACATTTCCAGATGAGCAATTGTTTATGCTAAATTCCTGCCCATGGTATGCTGATATAGTTAATTACTTGGCTATGAGTTTAGTACCTCATGGTTGGTCGAGTTTAGATAAGAAAATATTTTTCTTGAGGGTTAAATACTTCTTTTGGGATGATCCTTACCTATTTAAGCAATGTCCTAATCAAATTGTAAGAAGATGTATCTCAGAAATAGAAACTCAATCAGTATTGGCATTTTGTCATGACCAACTTCCTGGAGGACATTTTGGAGCTAAAAAGATAGGTTTAAAGGTGCTTCATAGTAGCCTATATTGGCCAACATTGTTTAAAAATGCATATGAATATTGTAAAAAATGTGTTCAATGCCAAAAAGTAGGTTGAATTACAAAACAAAATATGATGCCATTAAATCCTATCAAAGAGGTAGAAGTTTTTGATGTATGGGGTATAGATTTCATAGGACATTTTCCAAATTCAAATGGTTTTGTTTATATCCTCTTGGCAATAGAATATGTAACCAAATGGATAGAGGCAATCCCTACTAAAACTAATGACTCTATAATAGTAATGAGATTTTTAAGATCTAATATAATGTCCCGATTTGGTAGTCCAAGAGCAATTATTAGTGATAGGGGAACTCATTTTTGTTACAAAAACTTTGATAAAATTATTGAAAAGATACAGAGTGTTACATAAGTTAGCTACCCCTTACCATCTGCAAACTAGTGGATAACTTGAAAGTGCTAACAAACAAATTAAAGGAATTTTAGAAAAAGTAGTAAACACCACTAAGAGAGACTAGTCAAATAAGCTAGATGATTCTCTTTGGGTATATAGTATATGGAAAGACTTGTCATTTATCTGTAGAATTAGAACATAAAGCATTATGGGCACTTAAGTAATTAAATTTAAGTATAAAAATAGCAAGAAGTAATAGCCAAGTAAAATTAGTGGAGTTAGACGAATTAAGAAATATGGCCTATGAAAGTTCAAAAATAGCTAAAGAAAGGATGAAGGCATGGCATGATAAAAGAATTTTACACAGAATATTTGAAAAAGGACAAGAATTTTTATTATATAATTCAAGACTACACTCTTTCTCAGGAAAATTGAAGTCCAGATGGACTGGTCCATTTTATTAAACATGTTTATCCATATAGAGTAGTTGATTTGGAGGATCCTCAAAATCATGAAATTTTTAAAGTTAATGGTCAAAGATTAAAATATTTTCTAAAATATTTAGAGAGGAAAGAGGTGGAGGTTGTTAATTTAGGAGATTAAAAGAGTACTAAATATATATATAAAAAAAGAAAGAAAGAAAAATTTAATATATATATATATATAATATAAATACAAAAACAAATAGAAATACAAACACAAATAAAATAATAATAAGTATATACACATAACAAAACAAAAAAAACATTTAGACTTACATAGTATATTTACTTAAGTTGTAAGGTGTTAGTATAAAATAATTATTTGAACTATTTGCTACTGTGTTGTATTTTGAGTTACTTTGAGGGTTATTTTGTTTACCCACGAAGTTAGTTTGAGGGTTATCCTGTTTACTCACGAGCTGCGTTGAAATATATAAATATAACAAAAGGAGCTACTTCAAGGGTTATCTTGTTTACCCACAAAGTTAGTTTGAGGGTTATCCTATTTACCCTCGAGCTATGTCGTAATTTAAAAAAAAGAGAAAAAGTAAAGCACTGTGGGGAAACACCTTGCATAAGTCCGAGGGTTATCTAGTTTACCCATGGACCATCGTGAAGGTTATCACCCTGTGAGCCAAATAAGGCTCTGTTTATTGGGAAATGTAATTTTTAAGCATAGGATTTACTAAAACTGAACGTTGTTAATCATCTGGTATGATTAAAGGTGATTTCATAATTCGAATGATTAAGAGAGATATTTTTAAAGATAAATACAATTTGGTGGATTTAAGATAAATGAATGGAAAATTTGAGAAAAGGGCAACCCACTGAACATGCACGATTGTAACAAAGTGTGTTCATAAAAATTAATTTTACTATAATGGTTTAAATTGAATGAGTTTTGTGGATATTTCTCCATCAAACTGTTGAATGAAAAAAATTTGAAATGTTTTATAAACCATAGCATATGTTCAAATTAAAATACACACAAAATTAAGAATACACAAAATTAAAAATTGAAAACACATTTCATTGAATATTAAAGTGTTACATCAATGGAGAGTTGTCTCTCCAAATGTTTCAAGTACATATTGAAAAGGAAGATTATAGTTACTGCTATGGAAGTCTTGATTTTAGGGTAGGCACTTCTTCTTTTAGAGCTACAATTTGTTCAAGAATAGTGTCCATCTTCTTTGACATAGAGGTTGACCCTCTTTGCTGTGAAGTGGATGGCTCGTTGTGGATTCGTGGTGCTAAGTTGTCTTCCTTTGAGAACTATTTCAAATCTTTGGCAGTAACTACTCTGGATTTTAACTTTTTCACTGCCTAGGTAGATAGATCGGAAGAACTTGACACCAACTAATATATGAGATCACCATAAAATAACTTCTTCTTGATGTTGGTGAACTTAGAGATAAAAACCTTATACCAATTCACCTGAATTTTATTTAAAATTGCATAGGTTGCTATCTTTACAAAGATAGACAGTTCTACATCATGTCCAAATCTTTGGTAAATTGTTCTAATTAATATTAGTGCAACCATATGAGCTTTTTCATTCATGTATTTTAGCCTATTGAACAAATTTATGTGAGGGTTAATGGCCATACAATCCTTCATGTTCTGTTCTGACCATTCAACCATTATAGAGGATTCTAGGATCTCTACACCCTCATTCCTTAATCCTAGGCTCTCATACACGAATTCAAGTGTCAAGTAAATATTTACTTCTATTACATTACTCACATACACTCCATCCTCTTCATGCAAATTAGAATAAAAGGCCAGTACTAATTTTTTTGCTTTGAAATTATTACCTGACCTTGGTATGACCTTCAATAGTCCTTGAAACTCCAGCAACTCCTTGATTTCATCCATGAAATCAAAGTCCATTGGCCTACTAAACAGGATATCAAAATCTTTTATATGTTGAAATCTATCTTGAGCCTCAGCATTTCTAAAAATCATTGGATTTGTTTGTCTGCTAGGTTGGTTCTATAAATGTTGTGGAGGATGGTGTTGAAGCTTCTATAGCTGCTGTGCTTGGTTCAGTGGGTGGGGAATAAATCACTAGTGCCCTAGTTTCCACTCCACTAGATTCTGTTGGCTGCCTGGTAGTAACTTCTTTCTGCCCTAGATTTAATTCAATTGGAAATGGACTGGGAGGATTGTCAGTAGGAGATAATCTCCTCTATTGGGGCATGCTACAATATACAAAAACACATAAAAGAAGGAGAAAGTTAAAACTAAAAAAGGAAGAAGAAAACTTATAAACTTATAGAAAATAGAACTGAAAGGGAAATTAATTTCAAATGGTACCTGACCTTCTTCTGAAGCAAAAAGTATTGCTTCACCAATGGTCTAGTCCACCCCTTCAATATCATAGAGAGCACATTGAGAGGCAATTTTTGCAACTTCAAAACTCTCTCCTAGAGAGAGATACGTTTGCAGGAAGAACTCATATTTCTCCCTCTAATCTCTATCTTTAGGGAGACAAGCAAACACCATATCTTGGACCACTGTGGAATGATTTAAATTTTTAATAATTCCATACACAACTTTCATGAACCATAGTTCAACCTTTACAAACACAATCTCTTGATCCAAAACATTCTTAGGCCTAAGGGCACATTCATCTCACCATGCTTGCTAAGTGTAATCATCAATAGCTTGTGATACTTCTGGAGGAAGGTGAGTGAATTTCCTTTCCACTTTTGTGCCAAAATTCTTTAATTGATACTTCAAATCTTTTAAAATTTTCCCTTTTGTTTTGGCATGTAAGCAACTACTTTTATGCCAATCCACATCACCAGTTCAAATTGATCAAAATACATCAACCTCATCCATTCATCAGTTGAAATTGACCTTCTTGGTGTTGTTGTTTGCCATGGGCTTGCATGATAAGTCTTTGTTTTAATCTTAATATACCCACAGGTGGCCAAACAGAATATTTCTCTATGAAACCAAAAAACACACCTTCTCTTAAACAATTCTTGGACCAACTAATTTCTAGGGCGAGCTAATTGCTCCTACCCTACTTCTCTATCAATATGGGAAGTTATTTTACCTTTAAGAAAATTAAGAACTTTAAAAGTAGCTTCCTTACTTTGCTTAAGACACTTGGTAGTGTCTTCTTTTACTATTCACAATTTTTAGCTTTCTCTTGAACCATTTTACTGCTCCTACCCTAACCACAACTTTTAGCTTTCTCTTTCCCTCATCATGCCACATCTGCGTGTTCAATCTGAACTTCTCAAAGTTTAGCATCTTAATTCAATCGAAAATGGTTGTTAAAGTAGGGGGAGGAGCATTGGAAGTCGAGGCCATGATGTATGTCATGGGAGAAGGTGAATACTATAAGTAGGTCGTGGAATAAGGGCTAATGCACGGAGGGGCATTAATGGTTTTTATAAGTTTAATCAGGTAATTAGACGATCGGATGGTGAGATTCGATACCACTTAGTAGATTATAGGTTTACCCATGAGATACCTCGAGGGTAAACACCTCTACCGATGAAATAAGTTCGTGGGTAAGCTACAGTTGGCAGAATTTTTTAGAAAATTATTGTGCAATCATTTTAATTATATTAATACTCGAATATTGCACATTTATTTTATGAATATTAGATACATCGAGTTGATTCTCTTTCTGACTAAATGTATTATTTTGTGCCAAATGAATTTTAGTGAGCAATGGAGATTCCCATAGATGTCTTGCACGAGGTTTTAAGTCATTTGCCAGTAAGTGAGTTATGCAAATTAAATTGTGTGAGCAAGAGTGTACATGCATTTATTTCAAAGCATTACTTTTGTTCACGTGAAGCATACAAAATGAGAAATACAGTTAGTAGAGTAATTTGGTATGATGCACTTCCCAAAAAATATATGTATCATGGAATTGACTCTGAGGTAGGAATTCCACTTACATCACTAGAAGGAGTTCACAATATTTTAGGATGTAAGTATGGATTAATTATTTTCAAGCATTATAGAGAATATTTTTCTAACAAAGCTAATATTGGGATTAAGAATCTTGCTACAAATATAGAATTGGTACTCCCAAACCCTAACAGAGAAAAGCATATCTTACTTGATTCAAGTGTAGTTTTAACATTTAAGGGTACTGATAGAAAGATTATGCATAAATTATTTTGTTAGGAGGAACCTAATATTTTAACTAGTTGGCAGTATTTGTTGGTTTATCATTTTGACAAACATCAATGGCAACTCATCGGAGAAGTTTATTTTGGAGGAAGACCAACAAATAATAGGAATCATGTGATTATTGATGGAATCATTTACTTTATAACAAGCTATACAACTCAATATATTAATGAACTTACGATTATTGCCATCAATATTGAAGATGAACTAGTGAAGCTCTTACTTGTCCCATACCCTATGACAGTTACTGCTATGGACTGCTGGCTGAAGAGCCAAGGGTTTGGTGAGACTATTGGTTGGCCTACTGAAAACCTGGGTATGGGGGAGGATTCCACCCAACATGCCACCTCTCCTTCCAGGTGCAAGGATTCTTGCACCCAGTCTCGAAAGACAGGAGAGGTGGGAAACCCATGGGAAGATAGTCATTTGTAAGTAGAGACAACGTGCCATGACAGCGGCCTAACATTCATGATAAAGGAAACATTAGACTATATGATGAAATGATTGATAAATGTATAAAGAAAGTGGATTCTTGCATGAAAACCCAAAAAGAAAAAAATGACAAAAGAAGTCTTGACCCGTCCTTGGAGGATTCACCAAGTGGGGAGGAAGGATGTTGGTACCTTTCGAAAGCATATCTAAAGGAGTGAACCTGAGAGCATCCGCCAACCTTCTATCCATGCATGGGGGAAGGTGCAGTATGATAGGAATCATGAAAGTCAAAAAAGAAAAAAAGATTACAACAAGAGAAGAAAGGAGGTTGTCCTCCCTAGCTCATGCAGCATTAGGCAACCCAAGGGAGGGCTCCTCGTGCTAGAGGCATCAGAGTTTACCTTAAAGGAGAGCTAGTGATGGTCGGAAGAGGTCCTCCATTCCAATCGGTGCTCCTAGGGTTCGTTCTCCTTCAAGGTTCAAAAAAGCCTCCTTTTCATGGGAATGACGTGCCCTTATATAGGGGTCATTTCCCATACGTTTTGTGATCCGGAAGTGGTATCTCGGGGTGTATTTTGAATTTTTCCCTGTGATTTACACCACTCATTATGTGCGGGGTTTAAACAACGTTAACATGATCCTGTGGCACTTTGATGCTCTTGTTAGAGCATATCACCCAGATGTTAGCCGATGGCTAGGATGAATGTGTCAGTTGCCAGGATGAAAGAATTAGCTACTAGGATCAGTCCCAGTCATGGGTTTGGCATGTTGAGGGGTTCGATGTCATATTGGGAGAGCGTTCAATGTCTTGGTCTGGGACCGGAACCTAGCCCATGGTGTGGGGGATTAGTAGACTTTCCCTTTTCGCTAGAGGAAAAATCCACTATACCACTAAAACTTTGCTAAAATCAGAGAGTTAGCCTTAACTCTACGATGAAATTGGAAGTTAGCATAAAGCCCCAGCTGTGCAGGTTCAAGGGGGAAATGTAGAGACTAGTAGCTAGGTACGTGTGTACCAGCTAGTGGACCAATTGTTGTGTGCTTACCTGTAACTCAGACTTGGCTGAGTGGGGGGGTGACAATGAGTTTTACCCTACGGCCAGCCGTAACGTTACAGGATTTACTCTACGGCCAGCGTTCAGCTGTAACATTACAGGCTTCACTTTACGTTCAGCCATAACATTACAGGCTTTACTTTACAGTTGACCTAAATAGAGAAACAGAAGTGCGAAGAATGACACTTCTGTCGAAATCGCTTAGTGTTGGTGGAAGTTCCACCTAGGCAACGAAACTACCATTGAGAAACACCAAGTGTTGGCAAGAGTTCTGTCCAGGCGATGGAACTACCGGCTGACCAACACCACAAGGTGAGAGTTAGGTTTGCTACCGGCTAACTTGTAGGCTGACAGCCGTGTTCTTTCCTCGAGTCCATTGTGAAAGGATGAAGTGGTCTCCCTTTTTCCCAAGGGAGAGTTGGGGAATCGGTAGTCAAGGACGAGTACTAGCTTGCTTGCTGACTGCCATGTGTTTTACTTGATAGCCAGATCAGTGCTGGGTATGGGGGTCAACAAAATGCCCCTCCTTAGGTGAGGTTGTATGACCTTAGTGGAAGAAAACCAATGTCCTAGGGTTGAATGACCCCCACATACGATGGTGAGGGATAGAGTTGGGTTTCAAAGGAGCATACCTAGTGAACACTTGTGGCTCATCAGGAGGGAAAGACTTTCTTGGAAGGTGTGTTAGAAAAAGTCTCGAGGGGTCTAGAGAGGATGCACTCAGCACTACAAGGAATTGACTTATACTCTCGAAGGATTCATCGAGAGATGCCTAAGTGGTGCCTCATTGTCTCGTGTGGATGGGACGGGGAGGTGTACGGACTTACACTTTCAATAGCATAACCAGGAGCCACCAAGTGGTGCCGGCTGGTCGGGAGGGTGAGTTGGGAAGACGAGATGGGGACTTAACTGATGTGCACGTGCCTCACATGCACTTCCCCATCGCATCTTTTTGTAAGTCATCTCTTATAAAAGGGCACTAGGGCACCAGAAGAAGCACATTGAAAGCATGTGCATGGGAAGGAAGAGCGATGAGTGTCCGGCGATTTCAGTAGTGGCAGTTTTCTTCTTCCTCTTGCTTCAACCAAGATAGTTTGAGTGAAGCGTGTGCCGGGATGGGACCGGCTGATGTCTTAGAGCATTGGCGAGGCTTTGAGTTCAGCTAGAGGAGCAACATTGAATCTAGATCAGGCGAGCTTTCCCCAACAGGCGGTCGCATTGCGTGGGAGGGTGGCAAGGGTGGAAGCTTCCACTTCTTACAACCTACAGGAGATGGTGCAATAGAGGTGGTTGAGTGCCTTGGAGCTTCCGCCTGAGTTGAGACACCTCTCTACCAAGGACTTTGCTAGGCCAGATTGAGCTCAGGCCTACAGAAGGAAGATATTTTACCTACTGGTGAGCGGAGGGTGTGACGCTGTTCTGGCTGATGATTTGGCTCGAATGTTGGTCAATGAACGATGCAAAGGATGCGACCACATTGAGGGTTCGAGCACCCAGGTCTGAGAGGAAGGTGTGGGAGGTGGAGCAATGACGGAGGACACATTTGTTGTCGTCAGTTTAGGCCCTCTAGGGGCTCCTGTTGGTGGTCTGCGGTTGGCGATGCATTAGAAGATGAGGGCCAGCAAGAGGCAGCCTCAACTTGAGTCTCTCAAAACTCTGTCAGGAGAGCCTGATTGTGTGGGTTCTGGTTCGGGGGAGTGTTCGGAACACAACTTAAAATCACATTTTAATAATGTATGTTCGAAATATTTTAATTTCACCACATGTGCACAAGTTCAGATGTAATTAGTGTGCAAGTACGAGTTTGTCCACATGGATTGTTTTTGATTGGTGCTTAGCTAAATTGGTGTATTCAATTAATCCTAAAATAATGTCACAGTTACTCTGTCCCAAATAATCGCTAGGATGCCCTTTAATCAACTTTTATATTTGTAATTTCCAAAGAATTTTTCATTAACTTTGATTTCTTCTTCACTTAGAATATTTGCATCAACAAAAGAGTCTTTTAATTAATGATTTGAATTTTCCACTGAATGACCCTATTAAGTGAGTTTTAATTTCAAATACTTAGTTTTTCATAATTCTTAAATATTCTATATTTTAATTTGCATGCATTTAAGTATATTCCACTAAAAATGCCTAAACCCATGGGGCTAGTTCATGGGTAAATGTCTTTATCCACAAGACCGCTCATTGATAAACCACTCAGTTGGCTTGAAAGGGCTTAACCAACGACGTTGGCCCATGGTTAAACCACTTAAGCAATGGACTACCTCATTGGTAAATGTGATAATAGTGAGTTTTAGATGAAAAATAGTACGATTCAAGATTTTTGAAACTTCTAAGACTTGTCGCTTATATTTTTGCTCTTTTTATCTTAAAGATATGACAAACAATACATACAACATAAAATAGAACACATTACGAATACTTGGAGAAATAAAAATAAACATGCAATAATACATCAAACATGAGATCATTTTCTCAAGATCGAAACAGAGGTGATAAGATATGTGAATGTCAAAGTAAAGGAAAAGGTAAAAAGAAAAGGAAAAGGAGAGAACACCTAATGCTCCATTGCAATTTTCACCCTTCGAAACTTGCTCAAGCTAAGTGCTCTCTTTTTCTTTACTTTTGGTCTACCATGTTGTTAAGCTGGTGAGCCTTCCTTTCAACCTTGTAGGAATTTTTGGGTGTCACTCCATATTTACACCAAGGAACAGAGGAGGAAGAAGTCGACGCCAAGAGTCTTTCCTTCAAGGATACACTTAGGTAGAGAAAAAAATAGCAAATACACTAAGGAATTGATAGGAGAAGAAGAGGTCATCAATCTCCTCTTAGAATAAGCGAATGGGTGGAAGGTGAAAGATGAAGGAGATGGAGAATGTGCTTGTGAATGGTGCCTAGATGAAGGAGGGGGGGGTTGGTTTCATGGCTACGAGACTATTTTATAGATTGAGGGAGTGGCAATTCACTAGCTAGCAGTTAGCAAGGACGTGATGCATATTTGGACGTGTAAGATCGTTCCATGCAAGCCCACTTTTTTGCCTTGTTCGTCCACATTCTCCTTGATTGAGCATTAGCTATCTTTAATTTCTTAGTTCTACTCTTATATGAATTTCCCTACAAATGCTCATCAAATTTCCCTGCAAATACTCATCAATGAATACCTTTCATGAAGCACATCATATTACAGGAGAAATAAATCATCATATTATATCATCCATTATAATTGTAATTGCTATTATATCAATAAAATTCATCGCATATAAAAAGCAATATGCAGGTCTATTGATAAACCAGTTTACCCACGGAGTAAGTTCTTTGATTAAGGATTTTACCCATGGACTCTATAACTTAGATAAAAATTGTGATTTCTTCTGTGAATTAATCAATTTACCAGCAAAGTAAACCATTGATTATCATTCAATCACTTCCTTTCCAGTGAACAATCACCAACATATATAATTTATGATTTAAAACTTAATTCATGCATTATTAAAGTGAATAAATGTGCATAATGCTTAAAATTATAGTTAACCTTGCAATCATCATTACTCAATGTAAAATGCAACTAAAACTCAGTAAAATGCATGAATTAATAACTATAAAATGCACACTTTTGAGTTTGAATAAGTGCCTTAGAAACATGAAAAATACTAAAATAAGACCATAAAAACATGAAAGTAATAAAGATGACTAAAGCTGATTCAATTGTGTCTCGATTCTTTTAATAGCTTGATCATTAGCAACAATTTGAGAGTTAGACTTTAAAGCTGTTTCAACTCTTTGCATTAGGTGTGTGAATTGTCTCTCAATATTTTGATCATTAACTTGTTGATTTTGATTTAAGTTTAATGAACTATTGTTCATTGCATTTTGTTTAATAAAAGGTTGTCCTATAGATTAATTAGGTTGTTGTCTTGGGTTTCTCCATGAGAAATTAGGATGATTCCTCCACCTAGGATTATAAGTAGGATTAACATTAAAATTGTTACGTTGATTATAGAATAAAGAATTAACATCTTGAGATTCATGTAAAATAGGACATTCCTCCATAACATGACCTATGGCAAAGCAACTTGTACATTTAGGCATGTTAGGCTCAGTCTTTTGTTTAAATTGTAATTCATCAATTTTGTGGATTAAGCTAGCCATTTTAACTTCTAAGGCAACATATGGTTCAACAACATGTACTCGCCTAGACATAGAGGTTTGTTCTTGAGTTACTTTAGTAGCACTATGCCATTGTGTAGTTCTTTTGGCCAAGTCTTCTAAAAATTTCTAAGTGTTATTTACTCCTTGGTTCAAAAATCCATCTTGACTCAAGGATTCTTGGAGTGTTTTTGTTTGGTGTAGTTCTTTTGGCCAAGTCTTCTAAAAATTTCCAAGTGTTATTTACTCCTTGGTTCAAAAATCCATCTTGACTCAAGGATTCTTGGAGTGTTTTTGTTTGATAATCTATTCCTTCATAAATAGTTTTGATTTGGGTAACTTTCTCTATTCCATGATGTGGACATTGAGCTAGGAGATCACGATATCTTGCAAAATATTTCCAAAACGGTTCTCCTGGTTTTTGTCTATAATTTAAGATTTCTTTCTTTCTTTTAATTGTTACATGCATTGGATAGTATTTTCCTAGAAATTCAGAAAAAAATTGATTCCAGTTGGGAATAGAATTTGGTTGTAAATTGTATAACCATCTTTTTGCAATATCTTTTAAAGAAAAAGACATATACCTTAGTTTAATTGCATCAACAGACATGTTTGGTACTTTCATCATATTGTAAACTTCATTAAATTCTTTTAAAAACCAATAAGTATCTTCTTTTTCAAATCCATGAAATTTTGGTTGCTGATTAATATAATTGGAATTTAATTCAAATCTGTCATTAGCATAGTCAGGGAATGTTATGCAGGACAGTTCATCCATTAGATTAGGATAAAATATGCTACCTATTGTTGGTTCTCTAGGTTGTTCCTATTGTAGATCAGCCATAATTGTTCCTTTTTTAGGTGTTTGGACTAACCTATTAGATGAGTCCCGTGACCAAACTGACATACAATATTTAAATATAAAGGAAAATTTTCTTGTGTACCATCATTCAGTGAGCTTTGACTCTTGATCCACGGTTGCTATGCAATAGGTGCATTTGTTTACAATAATACCACAATTGTAGTAAATGGTGTATGAAATTTCATAACTGATGTATATTTGTAACAAGAACTCAGAGTTTTTAGCATAGTACACACAGACATACTTTAGAATAATGTAAAACATAACAAATGTTCAACAGTGGAATTTTAAAGATAAGTCATGGGTAGGTCCGTCGGTTAACTTATTTACCAATGAACTTACTTTGTTAATAAACTTTGCAAAGTGTTTGCATAAGGAATTAAATCATGTAACTGCATTGAAGAAACAGGCATAGGTTGTTGATGAATAAGTTCCACTTTGAAACCTCTATTTGATCGTTGAATCTTGTAAAAATATAAATTATCCCATGCACTATAAATTAGAATATCTCCATTGATTAAACAGAAAGCTCTGATCCTTCTTTCATATGGCACATCAGGTTGTTCAAGATCTTCTAGCTATAATTCTATGTAGACCCTACTCCATTCCCATTTTTCAATGTTCTGTACTCTCCAAATTTCAAATTTCATCTCAGTATCCCACCATTGAATTAAGCTAAGAGATGTAGGTTCTCCATTTTTTCTTCCAAATGAAGCTAATTCAACTGTCATAAAATGAGATTGCCAGTGCACCCATAGGGTGTGGGACAGGTAGGAGCTTCACTAATTCATCTTCAATATTGATGGCAATAATTGAGAACTCATTAATGTATTGAGGTGTACAACTAGTTATGAAGTAAATAGTTCCATCGATGATCACATGATTTATATCGTTTGTTGGTCCTTTTCCAAAATAAACTTCTCTAACTAGTTACCATTGACTTTTATCAAAATGATAGACCATCAAATACTGCCAATTAGCCTAGATTCTAGCTAGTTCCTCCCAACAAAATAATTTGTGCAAGGATCTTCTATTAGTTCCCGTAAATGTTAGAGCTACACCTAAACCAAGTAAGATGTGCTTCTCTCTATTTTGATTTGGGATTATCAATTCCATGTTTGTGATAGGATTTTTTATCCCAATGCTAGTAGTCTTGTAAAGACAAATATTTCCAAAGTGTCTGTAGAAAGGCAAGCCGAATCAATTAGAAAGATACGACGAGATTTAACCACTTAAATCTTGCAATCAATCAATCACGCAGACTGCATAATTAAATCGAGATATGCGTCGGCTTCCATCTTTGGCTCCCCCAAAGAAGGAAGGTGACCCCGTATAAAAGAAGGGGCCTCCCACCCCATTCAGCACGCTTTTTAACCCTTGGAGAAGACGTCGGCCGGAAGTTCTAAAGGAGGAGAACCGCTCGGAGCCCCGACGCCCTCTCGCCGCACCGGAGCGAGGACTTCCGATCCCCACTGACGACTCCCTGCAAGTAAGCCCTTCCGTCCTAGTTATTTTATGTACGTTTTAACGAAGTTTTTCTCGAGCCCTGACCATGCTATACCTTTCCCATGCAAGGGAAAGGTCGGAGGACAGACATGTACAACCCGGCGGTTCCCATTTTCCTGGGAGGCATAAGTCTACCCTCCCGATGCCTCGGAAGGGTTTCCGGGATGACGCCACTGCAATGCATCCTTGTTGGCGGCAGTCGTTCGGGTATACGAACATGTACAACCTGGCGATTCCTGTTTTCCCAGAAGGCGTAAGTCTACACTCCCGATGGCCTGGAAAGTTTTCCGAGATGACGCCACCGGCATGCATCCTTGCCGGCGGCAGCCGTACAGGTGTACAAAGACGTACAACCCGGTGGTTCTTGTTTTCCCGTGAGGCGTAATCTACCCTCCCGATGCCCCGGAAAGGTTTCCAGGATGACGCCACCGGCATGCGTCCTTGCCGGCAGTGGCTATTCTGGTGTACGAACACGTACACCCCGGTGGTTCCCATTTTCCCGGGAGGTGTAAGTCTACTCTCCCGACGCTGTGGAAATGTTTCCGAGATGACGCCACCGACATGCATCCTTTTCGGCAGCGGCCGTTCGGGCGTACTAACATGTACAACCCAGCGGTTCCCATTTTCCCGGGAGGTGTAAGTCTACCCTACAGACACCCCAGAAAGGTTTCCGGGATGACGCAACTGGCATGCATCCTTATCGACGGTGGTGTTGACCCCATGCTTAAATGAAGTTAGGGGAGGGGGGCCAGCCAGCCAGCCGCCAGCATGCCGGTACAAAAATCCGGCAGCCGGCTCCCCAAAACCCATATTTGCACAGATGGTTCAGGGAACCAGCTGACCTGCCGCTGGCAAATCAGTACAAAAATCCGGTAGCCGGCTCCCCTAAAACCCACATTTGCGTAGATAGTTTGGGGAACCAGCCTGCCTGCCGCCAGCAAATCGGTACAAAGACTTGACAGCCGGCTTCCCAAAAACCCACATTTGCGTAGATGGTTCGATGAACCAGCCGGCCCGCCACCGGCAAACCGGTACAAAGACCCGGCAACCGGCTCCCCTAAAACCCACATTTGAACAGAAGGGTTAGGGAATTAGCCGGCCTGCCGCCGGCAAACCGGTACAAAAACCCTGCAGTCGGCTCCCCAAAAACCCCTACTTAGTCAGAAGGATCGGGGGACCAACCGGCCCGCCGCTGGAAAACTGGTGGAAAAATCCGAAAGCCGGCTCCCCAAAACCCCCAACTAAGCCAACATACTCCCCTTTCGTGAGGTAGCCAGGTAGAAGTAACCGGCATCCACCTGCCACGTAGCGGTTGCTGGTTAACATCCCAAAAAGGTAAGACGAATCAATTAGAGCGATACGACAAGATTTAATCACTTAAATCTCGCAATCAATCAATCACGCGGACCGCATGATTGAACCAAGACATGCGTCGCCTTCCATCTTCGGGTGCCCCCCAAAGAAGGAAGGTAACCCCTTATAAAAAGAGGGCTCCCCCCTCCCATAACGGCAGGCTTTTCACCCCTTGGAGAAGACGTCGGCTGGAGGTTCTGAAGGAGAGGAGACGCTCGGAGCCCTGACACCCTCTTGCTGCACCGGAGCGAGGACTTCTGATCACCGCCAACGACTCCCTACAGGTAAGCCCTTCCTCCCTCGCCATTTTACATATGGTTTAATGACATTTTTCTCGAGCCCCGACCATGCTAGGTCTTTCCCATGCAAGGGAAAGGTTGGAGGACATACCCGGGTATCATTCCTTCGAAGACACATCCAAAGGTACCGACAACTTCCCTCCAGGCCAGGCGAATCCACCCGGCACTGTCGAGTTCGTTCGTCGCGACACTTCCGTTGGGTCCTTTTACGTGGAAACTCGTAGTTTCCCAATGGATTTTACATGTTTTATTCGATTTCCGCCCATTTCTCCGGGAGGTGTAAGTCTACCCTCCCGATGCCCTGGAAAGATTTCCAGGATGACGCCACTAGCATGCATCCTTGCCGACGACAGCTGTTCGGGTGTACAAACATGTACAACTTGGTGGTTCCCATTTTTCCAGGAGGAGCAAAGCTGCCCTCCCAATGCCCCGAAGAGGCTTCTGGGATGAGGCCACTAGCATGCATTTGTGCTGGTCTTGGCCAAGCGGGGAACACGAACTCTTGTCCCCAATAGGAGAGGCAGCATGATACGCAGCAACCGGTGTTTTTACCAGGAAATCTGGCATTCCAACCAACCATCTTACCAGACCTTCGGCTCTTCAGTCGAACGGTCTGTAATGGTGACCGCCATATCCTTCTCTCTCCTGTTTATCATCGGACCCCATGCGAATTATCGCATTAGTCAACCCTCACTTGTTTTCATCGGAAGGGACAAGGTTATTCCTCTCGATGCCCTGGAAAGTTTTTCCAGTATGAGGCCAAGTGTGGCTGGACTGACTGTCATGGTTTTTCATTTTTAGAGCCGGAGAGAGGCCGGGAATGCTGGGCTGTTTGGGGGTGCCTAACACCTTCCCCAATAGTACCTTGAGCCCTGTATCCAGTTCTCTCATGTTACACGATTTTATGTGATTCCTCCCTTCAGCATGGCCACTGGAAGCCGGGATCCCTGGCTGAATCCGGTCAACCTCATCCATCCTGACAACCACCCGCTGACGCTTGAGGAACTCCAGCCACACTACCAACAACTCCAGTCCTCCGTCATCACAGTCAACAGCCACCGAAGGAGGAGGAAGCCTTCACGACCTACACTGCAACAGGTGCCACCCCCATCTTCAGGAAAACTCTTCGTCAGAGTGGCACCTGCGGCTACCGCGTCAATGGTACCGGCTATCGGCACAACCGTACCGGCCCTGGGATGACCATCTCGGCTCAACCCAAGGTGATTCTCTACTCATCAGCTACTCCAGTCAGGGCGGTCATCCTTGCGGGGCCTCCAATCCCCAAGGCCTCAACAGCCAACTTTACTTCCCTGGCTGGCACTCCAGCCAACATGGTCGCTCCAATGGCCGCAACATCAGCACCACTCCAAACCCACTTGGCAAAGTAGCAATTCATGCCTGTAACCAAGCCATCTCCTCCATCGAGCACCGGGAAACACTCCTCAAGGCGTTGAAGGTGGCAAAGGTGAACCAAGGTGTTGCAGGTGGCAAAGGTGAACCAAGGTCTCGCTCCCGGAGCCATAGAAGGAATGGTGGCCATGGTGATGGTCCCCTCCTTCGTCTATTTCTCAGATTTAGACCTCTCACCAGTCGGGACCGACCATAACCTGTCCTTGTACATCCGAGTACAATACAAGGACCTCTGCATCCCCATGGTCATGATCGACGACAGATCTAGGCTAAACCTGTGCCCACTACAAGTCCTGCACAAGCTGGGGATTAAAGAACAAGACTTGCTCCCCACCGACCGGGTGATGAGAGGATTCGACGGCACTCTTCACGAAGCCAAAGGTGAGGTTCTCCTTCCCTTAGTCATCGGACTGGCAACCTTTGAAGTTCCTGTGCACGTGGTGGACATTCCCCCGAGCTACAATCTTATCTTGGGCTGCCCATTTCTCCACCAAAACTCCATCGTACCTTCCACTCTTCAGAGGATGCTTAAGTTCCTATGGAAGGGGGAAGTCATCGTCATACTAGCAGAGAATTACTACCACCTAGGACAATTCGTGGCTATCGTGGCACCTTCTGGGTTGCAACACCCGATGCCAGAACCGGCTACTGCCTCACCACTGGGTCTCCAGAACCCAAATGCCTACGACTATCTGTCCAGGCGCATGGAGCCCTAGGAGGACAACCTGCAGCCAGACCAGGAGCCAGAGGACAGTTTGCTGCAACTGTTCAGAGAATCCCCCATATGCACTGGGGATCTAACCCTTCACCAACCTCCCTCACCATCGCCCATTCTACCGGGAGGAACTTTGGAAATGGACGTTGCATCTGACTGGTTTGTGTAAGGAAAGGGGACGGCAAGGTGCGCTCCTTCCCACTCTCCTTCCACCTAGCACCGCAGCACCCACCTATTGACCTAGGTGGGGACACTCCAGGTTTGCAGGTCATCGACGTCAAGAGGCAAGCCTGATGGCTTCTGGGCGACTCACGCCGGAACCCGTTGCTTCAACAATAGGGCTTGGCATCCCACGCACAAGTATGCCGGCAGTTGCGTCCCCAGCAGCCACTGACTTGGCAACCCGACCAAGTCAACCAGGACTTGGCAATCATACCAAGTCTCTCACTCGGCACAACGGACAACCGATCCTTCGGGCACCGGTCAGATCAACCGGAAACCGTCCACCCTCAACAGGGTCGCCACATCATGGAGTCAAAATAGCCAGCCTACTCAGTCTGGGCGACATCTTCCACAAGCAGAATACTGGCCAACATCCCTGCAGGGCCTCCAATCCCCAAGGCCTCAATAGCCAACTTTACTTCCCTGGCTGGCACTCCAGCCAACACGGTCGCTCCAATGGCCGCAACATCAGCACCACTCCAAACCCACTTGGCAAAGCAGCAATTCATGCCTGTAACCAAGCCATCTCCTCCATCAAGCACCGGGAAACACTCCTCAAGGCGTTGCAGGTGGCAAAGGTGAACCAAGGTCTCGCTCCCGGAGCCATAGAAGGAATGGTGGCCATGGTGATGGTCCCCTCCTTCGTCTATTTCTCAGATTTAGACCTCTCACCAGTCGGGACCAACCATAAACTGTCCTTGTACATCCGAGTACAATACAAGGACCTCTACATCCCCATGGTCATGATCGACGACGGATCCAAGCTAAACCTGTGCCCACTACAAGTCCTGCACAAGCTGGGGATTAAAGAACAAGACTTGCTCCCCACCGACCGGGTGATGAGAGGATTCGATGGCACTCTTCACGAAGCGAAAGGTGAGGTTCTCCTTCCCTTAGTCATCGGACCGGCAGCCTTCGAAGTTCCTGTGCACGTGGTGGACATTCCCCCGAGCTAAATCTTATCTTGGGCTGCCCATTTCTCCACCAAAACTCCATCGTACCTTCCACTCTTCAGAGGATGCTTAAGTTCCTATGGAAGGGGGAAGTCATCGTCATACTAGCAGAGAATTACTACCACCTAGGACAATTCGTGGCTGTCGTGGCACCTTCCGGGTTGCAACACCCGACGTCAGAACCGGCTGCCGCCTCACCACCAGGTCTCCAGAACCCAAATGCCTACGACTATCTGTCCAAGCGCATGGAGCCCTAGGAGGACAACCCGTAGCCAGACCAGGAGCCAGAGGACAGTTTGCTGCAACTGTTCAGAGAATCCCCCATATGCACTGGGGATCTAACCCTTCACCAACCTCCCTCACCATCGCCCATTCTACCGGGAGGAACTTTGGAAATGGACGTTGCATCTGACTGGTTTGTGTAAGGAAAGGGGACGGCAAGGTGCGCTCCTTCCCACTCTCCTTCCACCTAGCACCGCAGCACCCACCTATTGACCTAGGTGGGGACACTCCAGGTTTGTAGGTCATCGACGTCAAGAGGTAAGCCTGATGGCTTCTGGGCGACTCACGCCGGAACCCGTTGCTTCAACAGTAGGGCTTGGCATCCCACGCACAAGTACGCCGGCAGTTGCATGCCCAGCAGCCACTGACTTGGCAACCCGACCAAGTCAACCGGGACTTGGCAATCATACCATGTCTCTCACTCGGCACAACGGACAACCGATCCTTCGGGCACCGATCAGATCAACCGGAAACCGTCCACCCTCAACAGGGTCGCCACATCATGGAGTCAAAATAGCCAGCCTACTCAGTCTGGGCGACATCTTCCACAAGCAGAATACTGGCCAACATCACGGGGCAGAATTAGGGGCATTCTGCCCCTCCTCCGCCACAATCACTCAAACAGGAAAATGTGACCAGTCTACTACATTTTCATCTGGGACTCCATCTAGTTTCTGCCTCCTATCCACCAGGCAGCTGGTTCCTACCACTGGGACAGAACTAGGGGCATTCTGCCCCTCATCCTCCTTGAACGCTCGGTGGCCAAAACAATAGATGGAGCCAGACGGCATGACACCTCAAGTAGATGGGTACGGTGAGTCCACCACTGTCTCCTCTGAAGCACTCCTGATGTTCACCGCAACCTTGAACCGGCAGCCAGTCCACTTACCTGGCACTCAGCCGGTCCACCTACCCGGCACTCAGCCGGAAGACCACGGGCACCGCTCCCGCCAGATCCATCATCCAAGGCCCTTTCAGCTCAAGGGTCAACAAGCCGCGGAAGACATTGACGATCCTTATCAAGAGTCTGAAGAAGAGGGCCCATGGGTCCAACCACCCGAATCTACCGACATAACGTCTACTGACAAAATCGAACTTGTAAACCTTGGGAATGAACGGCATCGAAAAGAAACAAAAATTAGCAAAGAGATGCCTGAGCCCTACCGTCAACAACTCCTTGCACTCCTACGAGAATTCGTGGAAGTGTTTGCATGGGATTATGAAGACATGCCTAGTTTGGATGAATGGGTAGCAGTCCACTGACTACCCCTCAAACCGGGAGCCTGACCTGTTGTACCCTCTCTTTCATCCGGCTATCACTCGGAAGCCCATGAGTTTCCACCGGCCCTGCCGGTGGATGGGCCGAGGTATAGAGAATTGAAAGGTGTTTGTGTGAGCGCATCACTACATCGGGCGGATGGCTCGTTGAATGGAGTCGCCACCTTATTGTTGGGTAGAAAACAAGGAAAACTGAATGGGAAAGTGTCCTTCCACCATCAAAACGATAAAACCACGGGAATCACGTAAAATCGTGTAACATGAGAGAACTGGATACGGGGCTCAGGGTACTGTTGGGGAAGGTGTTAGGCACCCCCAAACAGCCCGGTCATTCCCAGCCTCTCTCTGGCTATAAAAAATGGAAAACTACGATAGTCAGTCCGGCCATTCATGGCCTCATCTTGAAAACTTTCCAGGGCTTCAGGAGGGATAACTTTATCCCTTCTGGTAAAACAAACGAAGATTGAACAATGCGGGGTAAATCTTTCCAGGGTATCGGGAATGTAGACTTACATTTCCCAGAAAACGGGGATCGACTGCCGGTTTGTTATACCGGTTCGTCGGCGACAGACCAGCTGGTTCCCCGAACCATCTACCCAAAAATGGGTTTTCAGGGAGCCGGCTACTAGCCGTTTATGCCAACTGGTTCCCTAAACCATTCACCAAAAAATGGGTTTTCGGGGAGCCGGTTGCCGGCCGTTAGTGCCAGTTTGCCGGTGGTAGGCCGGCTGATTCCCCGAACTATTCACCCAAAAATGGGTTTTTGGGGAGCCGATTGCCGGTCGTTGGTGCCGGTTTACCGGTGGCAAGCCGGCTGATTCCCCAAACTATTCACCCAAAAAAAGGTTTTCGGGGAGCCGGTTTGCCAGCGGCAGGCCAGCTGATTCCCAGAACTATTCACCCAAAAATGGGTTTTCAGGGAGCCGGTTGCTGGCCGTTAGTGCCGGTTTGCCTGTGGCAGGCCAGCTGATTCCCCGAGTCAGTGGGGGTTTTGGGGAGGACCTAGAGTTCCCAGGTGATGGGAGCTACCAAGTAATATTTCTTCGTACACCGATCGGCCGCCGCCGGCAAGGGTGCATGCCGGAGGCGTCGTCCCAAAAGTCTTTCCGGGGTATCGGGAACGTAGACTTATATTGTTCAGGGAATGGGCACCGTCGGGCTGTGCCTCTCGTACACCTGGACGGCTACCGCCGGCAAGGGTGCATGCCGGAGGCATCATCCCAGAAATCTTTTCGGGGCATCAAGACAGTAGAGTTACGCCTCCTAGAAAATGGGAATCGCTGGGTTGTACTTTTTCGTACACCCGAACGGCCACCGCTGGCAAGGAGGCATGCCAGAGGTGTCATCTTGGAAATCTTTCCGGGGCATTGGGAGGGTAAACTTACGCCTCCCAGAAAATGGGAACCACCGGGTTGTACTTCTTCGTACATTCGAACGGCTGCCGCCGGCAAGGATGCATGCCGGAGGCATCATCGCGGAAATCTTTTCGGGGCATCGGGAGGGTAGACTTACGCCTCTCGGAAAACGGGAACCGCCGAGTCGTACTTGTTCGAAAAACCAAATGGCCGCCACTAGCGAGGATACATGCTGGAGGGGGCATCGGGAGGGTAGACTTACTCCTCTCGGAAACGGAAACCGTCAGGTTGTACTTCTCGTACACCCGAACGGCTGCCGCCAGCAAGGATGCATGTCGGAGGCTTCATCCTGGAAATCTTTCCGGGGCATCGGGAGGGTAGAGTTACGCCTCCTGGAGAATGTGAACCATCGGGTCGTATTTGTTCGTACACCTGAACAGTCGCCACCGGCAAAGATGCATGCCGGAGGCGTCATCCCGAAAATCTTTCTAAGGCATCGGGAGGGTAGAGTTACGCCTCTCGGAGTACGGTGATCGGATAAAAAAAAGCATAAAACCTATTGGGAAACTTAGAGTTTCCATGTAAAAGAAATCTGACAAGAGGGTCATGATCGAACCGAAATCGACCGTGCCGGGTGGATTTACCCGGGCCGGGAGGACAGCCACCGGTACCTCCAGACTTATTTCTAAAGGAATGATACCGGGTCCATCCTCCGACCTTTCCCTTGCATGGGGAAGGTGTTACATGGTCGAGGCTCGAAAAATACATCGTGAAAACATACGTAAAACGTCGAGGACGGAGGGACTTACTTATAGGGAGTCGTCAGCGGGGGGTCGAAAGCTCTCGCTCCGATGCGGTGAGAAGACATCAGGGCTCCGAACGTCTCTCCTTCTTTAGAACTTCTCAGCTGGCGTTTCCTCCGAGGGCCGAAAGTTTGCTGAGCATCTCTTGCGTCCGTACGATGGTTTCTCCGAGAGGTGGAAGCTTGGGTTTTTCGGAGGGGGTAGCCCTTCTTTTATAAGGGGTCACCTTCCTTCTTTGGGGGGACCTGAAGATGGAAGGTGGCTACTTCCCCCACACCTTTGCGCCAATGGGGGTTGCGGGGAAGCCAGCTACTTCCCCCACCCATTTGCATCAATGGAGGTTGTGGGGAGCCGGCTGCTTCCACGGCTCTTTTGTTCAAGCATGGGGATCAACACTTGTGAAGCAAAAAGCTCGGCGAATGAGATAGGAATGGGCCCAGAAGTTGAAGGAAGAAGTCCACAAACAGTTGAATGTCTAATTCCTCCAGCCTGTCTTCTACCCAGAATGGGTGGCAAACATGGTACCTGTCCCAAAGAAAGACAGGCGAGTACGCATGTGTGTCAACTATCGGGACCTCAACAAAGCTACCCCCAAGGACAACTTCCCACTACCACACATAGATGTCTTGGTAGATGACGCCGCCAAGTACGGGGTGTATTCCTTCATGGACAGATTCTCTGGATACAACCAAATCCTCATGGCAGAAGAAGACAAGGAGAAGACCGCATTCACAACCCCTTCAGGCGTCATCTATTACAGGGTGATGCCATTTGGGCTCAAAAATGCCGGTGCTACTTGTCAAAGAGCCATGACCACCCTCTTCCATGACATGATGCACAAAGAAGTCGAAGTCTACGTCGACGATATGGTAGTGAAGGCGCACACTCATTAGTAGCATCTCAAACACTTAAGAAGATTGTTTGAGTGCCTAAAGAAGTACAAGCTTAGGTTAAACCTGTCAAAATCAACATTTGGGGCCACCACTGGAAAACTCCTCGACTTCGTCATCAACAAACAGGGAATTGAGGTAGATCCTGACAAAGCAAAGGCAATCTTAGATATGCCTCACCCACAGACAGAACAATAGATCCAGAGCTTGTTGGGAAGGCTACAGTACATTGGGTGTTTCATCTCGCGCCTCACACCGATTTGTGAGCCCTTCTTCAAGTTGTTGAAGAAAAATGCTAGCTTCACCTGGACAACAGAATGCCAAGTCGCCTTCGACCACATCAAGCGACAACTGTCTCGGCCACCGGTTCTCATGCCGCCTCATCCTGGGTGACCACTCTTCCTATACATGTCGGTCACAACTTCCTCAATGGGCGTAGTGCTGGGCCAGCATGATACCACTGGCAGAATCGAGCAGGCCATATACTACCTTAGTAAAAAGTTTACTGAGGTAGAGGAACGGTACGAGCTGATTGAAAAATACTGTCTCTCGTTGTTCTGGATGGTGAAGAAACTGCGACACTACTTGGTGGTCTACCCAATTTTGTTGCTTAGCCACCTAGATCCCCTGCGCTACCTCTTCGACCAGCTGGCCTTGGTAGGCAGGTGCGTGAAATGGGGTTGTGGGGAGCCAGCGACCGGTTCCTTGAACCGGCCTACTGGCGACTAGCCAGCTGCTTCCCCCACCCCTTTGCACCAATGGGGGTTGTGGGGAAGCCGGCTACTTCCCCCACACCTTTGCGCCAATGGGGTTTGCAGGGAAGCCGGCGACCAATTCCTTGAATCGGCTTGCCGGCGGCCAGCCGGCTACTTCCCCCACCCATTTGCGTCAATGGGGGTTGTGGGGAGCTGGCAACCAGTTCCTTGAACTGGCCTACTGGCGGCTAGCCGGCTACTTCCCTGGCTCTTTTGTTCAAGCATGGGGGTCAACAGAATGCCCCTCCCTAGGCGAGGTTGTATGACCTTGGTGGAAGGAAACCGATGTTCTAGGGTTGAACGACCGCCCATGCGTGAGTGGTAAGCCATGCGAGGCTTCACACTTCGTGAGTCATCTATTGCTGGTCATGAAATGGAGTCGGACTTACACTCTTGGTCACTTAACCGAGGGATGCCATGGTGTTAGCTGGCTAGTTGCACGACAGCCACCTAGTGGGTGTCGGCAACCGGGTAACAAGGTGGAAAGCGTTTGTGTACCATGTCCGAAGGTTGTGTCGGCGTCGCGTTGTACTTCCCCCACGTCTTAGCTCTTAGCCGGCCAGTTATGTGGCAATCACCTCGTGGGAGCCAGTGACTGGGATGTGACGTGAAAGCTTCACGTGTTCTTCACATGCTTGCTACAGCTTTCTTTATTTTCATTCACCTTTTTTGATTTCCGTGCATTTTATCGGTTCCCATGCCATGACCGTACCCTTTTCAAAGTTGTCAGGAATCGTTTCAACTTTCTTGATTTTTGTGCAACCGGTTTTCAAACCAGTTGCCGCTTCGGGTCAGCCGGAAGCCGATTGGTGATGTGAATGTTTCACGTGCTTGCTGCAACTTTCTTGATTTTCGTTCACCTTTTTCGATTTTCGTTCAACTTTATCGATTCCCGTGCCATGACCATATCCTTTTCGAAGTTGTCAGGAATCGTTTTAGCTTTCTTGAGTTTTGCGCAACCGGTTTTTGAATCGGTTGCCGCCTCAGGTTAACCGGAAACCGGGTGGCAAATTTCCTATAAATAGGGGGTGAAGTCATTTGAAATTTCTTCATCTCCTCCTCTTGATTTCGTTCTCCACTTGAGCTCTTTTCCTCGATTTTCTTCCATCTTTCTTGCCTCGATTTCACTCTTTCACCATCATCATGCCTCGCACAAAGAACGTTACGGGGCATGTTCGGCGACCAGCTTCCGGGGCCGTGCGGCAATGGCTCGATCTCTTACCGCCCGCGTTGAGAAACTTGCCAGTGGAACAACTCGCGTGTCCTAAGTGGCAACCAGCTGAATTGTTCGATTGACTTGTTTACCTGCACACTCATTCGTATATTAGTTTCCAAAGGTGAGGAGGGAGTGTTGTTCCCTCCTCTCATTCGTGAATATCTATAGTGAGTTGTGTGAGGAAGTTGCGACACTTTCTGGTGACTCTCTTTCCTATGCTTTGTTTTGTTGGTTTTGCAAAGGGGCTTCCAGGTGGTTGCCCAAGGTGGGGTCTACGCAAGGTAGCTATTCCGACCTAATCGTGCTATCTGGACCTGCAGGAGAATGGAAGGTGTCTCACCTCACGTCAAAAGACAACCGCTCAGACATTCACGCATGTGAGTTTGGAAACGTGGTTCCCTTGTCCGTCGGAAGTGACCCTCCAGCGGTAAAGACAGGTCGAGAGGAGAGATCCAAGAGTTGTCCTTCTGTCCATAGTGATGCTGATTCTTCCTCACAAGTTCACTCTGGGGTTGTAAAGATGACAAACAGAATCATGCGGGTTCTGGAAACGTGGGCATCCGAACCCGGGGGTGGAAGCGACTTTCAGCGGGATGCCAAGCCCAATGTTGACGACTTAGCTGGGATGTCAAGCCTTAGGACAAGAGAAAAGAAAGGAGAAGTGGGTGTTGGCAAATGGATTTCGGCACTCAGTTATATTGGCGGATTTTGATGGGTTGCCAAGCCCTAAAAGAAGGGGATACTTGGTCAATCGTGACAAAGCTAGGTATTGGATTGCCAACAGACAGTGGAATCCTAAGATCTACCCTTCCCTTACACAGAAGTCCATATGCTTTCACGACCCAGCAACAAGTAACTTTTCCTTTTCTTTTCTTTTTCTTTTCTTTTTCTCTCTTTTTTTTTTCTTTTCCCTTTTCTCTCTTTTTTTTTCTTTCTCTTTTTGTTTTGTTTTTTTCTTTTTCCTTTCTCTCTTCTTTTCTATTGAAGAGGGATTCTAGCCACTGACTTTTCTTCTTCTCTTTTTTTTTTTTTGTTCTTTTCTATTACAAAATAGAAGATAAGAAAACTGAATAAAAGAATGTTACTAGCCCTCCCCATGTGCTGTTGGCAAGCAAAATAACCCGACGTTGTCACGGCTGGGTCCAAGGGGGAATACCTTACCTAGAGGGAGCCGAAGGTTGTGATCTCCCTCATTGTCGGGTGGCACTTGGGCTAGGTAAAAATGGGAGGTTGGATATTCATTCGAGGGGAGGAGTGATCTCCCATCGGTATCTCGTAACCACTCAGAATCAGCAAAGACCATGGGGATAAGGACAAACTTGGATTACTCACCCTGTTCCATCTTTGTGCCATCAGAGTTGAACAAGATGGGTGCTCGGATTCTTGATGTAGAAATCTGGATGTAGTTGGTGTCACTCCTGGGGTCGGTAGTTCGTCCCAGAGGTCCGGATAGCACTTC
>JAMKPZ010001079.1:0-67974 GCA_024699675.1 Amphibolis antarctica
AATCATTGTTCACGCCCTCTCGATCCAACATCTTCTCCTGTCCCACACCCTCCGCAGGTTTGATTGAATTTGCAGTTTGGAAACCGACCTTCCAGGAGGTGATCTGAGGTTGACAAAAAATGAGTGGTCATGCGGCGGTGGAGAGTGAGGTTCGTGAAAATGGTGCAAAGCTACGTGATCCTCACGGTCAGAAGAGTGACGAGTACAAGCGAAGAGGAGGTAAAAGATAGGGTGGAAGAGGGGAAAAAGGGATGGGGAGAGGTTGTTTGTTGCTCCTGCAGAGGTCAACATCGGTGAAACCCACAATGATGTGGAACTGGTGACGACGACGGCGACGAAGAAGGGAAGATATGAAGATATTCGCAAGAGAATACCTGTGATTCATTTTCAATCACTCGAATTTAAACTTTATATACTTTTATTGATACTTTAAAATTTTATTTTAGTATTTGTATTCTGTTAAATGATAATTTAAAAGTTTTGATTTTTTTAATTCTTCGTATGTAAACGCTCAAAGCTTATTTTTAAAAAGTATGAAAATTTAGGAAATAGAAAAGGAAAATGAAAATTTCGTAATGGAAAAAAGTTTAGGGTTATTTATGTATACTGTAGAAATTTCAAAAAGGTAATTTAAACAAAATTTATAAATATTCTATATTTTAACATTTCAAATGTAATTTCATTCTAATTCCAATAACAATATTAAACTGCATTTACTATAATTTTATTTTTACAAATTTTATTTTCACGAAATTCATAAATTCATTTTTATTATAATTCAAGTTTTTTATAATTATATATATTAACCATATTTATATATCATTATATATTTTTCAGTTTTGATTTTTTATTTTTATTATTTCTTTAACATCTCCTTCATCTTCTCTTATGGTAGTGTACGTAGAAAGAGAAACATTGTTAGTGTAGAATCAGAAGTCAAGAGCAGTGATGCAAATCGAGGGATGAGCCACAAGGTAAGTTGAGAATTTGTGAAGTTAGAGATTTTTTATAAAAGATGAGGTTAGAGATGGACTTCAATGTAGTTGAGAGTTTGACAAAGGTTGTGAGTAGTTGAACTTTTAATGGAGATCAATGGTTATAATGACATTGCATGATCTTCCGTGTAGTTGTCAACAAGCAAATATCAGGAGAGGTCAAGGGTAGTTGAACGTGAGCGGCGAAAGTTGAGGAAGGTTAGGCGAATGTTAGGGAATTGTTAAGATCTTCTATTGAGTTCAATGAAAGTCTGAGTGAGATTGAGTAAGACATAAGAGGTTAATGAGGAGTTTGCGTTCTCTAGAAATTAGTGAAAAGGAAGGTTTAGAAATTTTTTCATCATTGAAATATTAAAAATCTAGAATATTTTTAGTTTCAAAAAAAATTAAATATAAAATTTTCTATATTTTCATAAGGTGTGCAAATAGTCCCATAAAATTTTTTATTTATAAATTTTTCAAATTTTCCTTTTCATTGATTTCCAGGAGATACAAACTCTCTCTAAGAAAGTATATCATGATGAAATTTTCATAGGGATTTTCCTGATCTAAGGAGAGAGAGAAAAAAAATATTTATAATGATAAAAAAGTTAAATTTTTTTTATATTTTTCGAAATACATAAATATATAAAAATCAAAATTTTCTTTTTTACGATTTTCAAAGAACAGAAGGTCCCTTTACGTTGGACTAAAATCAAGAATTTCCATTTTCAAATTTTCGTCAGCCTCTGAAAATAAACAAAAAAGAGAACTCTCATCTCACCCTTTCTATCTCCTTTGGAAACAATTTTTTCTATCTTGAAATCGCAAATGCCCTTTGCCTGCACGAATGACCAACGAATTAGAGCCTCTTTGATGCAAGAAAGAGGTCTTCCACCCACATACTCTATTGCTGCCCTTTATGTTAAGAAATTTGATTTATCGGCAGTTGTACAAATATTTCATGAAAATAAAACTTTTGGTTAAGCACTTACTAACATCCTTGCTTTGCTCTTTTTTTTAAATCTGTACTTTTTATTTTCATTTTTAACTGTCTATTTTGATTTCTGCATTTCCGATAGACAAGCCTTTAACTCTTTTTACATTGACTAAGTCTTTATCAAATCTCAAATTTCTTTGAATTTCAAGATAATTAAAATAATAGATACGTACTTTCTTACGTCTTTAACCAAAATTACGTTAGTACATCAAGACACGTAGCTTTACTTTTTTAATTTTTTTTTTAAATGACGTGAATTTAAGAATTAATTGAAAATTACAAGATTTGATAGAAAATTACTTAAAAAGAATGACTTCGAAAATCTACGTAAAAAGAGACATTAAGAGTTACGATGTTAATGACTTCTACGTAAATTTGGTAGTCAATTTTCTATACATTCACAATAAAAGACATCAAAAGTAGGAGAAGATTTGTATATTTGGAAAGTATAAGAAATGATAGAAATAGTGGAAAATAATAAGTTAAATTTTTCACTATTTCTTACCATTTTCCAAACTTTCCAAAGATACAAACTCCCCCAGAATGTTGAGAAATCATGTTTTATTTATATATATTTGGAAATCATGAGAAATCAATTTCTTATCTTTTTCATTGACACAAATATTATTTTAAAATAGGATAATGAAAAATAACTTTTTTATTATTTCCTTTTAACTTTTAAAATTACTTTAACATTATTATTAATATATAAATTTTAATATTTAAATTTTTATCACTCAAATTATTATATAATTATAACTTATTAAAATTAACTTGCTTTCGTGAAGAAAAAAATCCTAGGAATCGTAGACCCCATGTTTATGTGAATTTACAGTTACACAATGTTTACTATATACTTGAATGTGACCGGTTCCGTATAAAATACGAAAATTAAATTTAATAATTTTATATATCAATATTATTATTATATAGATCACGTTGAATCATTGATGCCGTTGAAAATCTCTCGTTAAAATTTACAGATTTAAAATTTTAGTAAAATTATATTAAAATAAAAATAATTTAAAAAATTATTATCACAAAAGTTAATTCTTTAATAATATTATTAAAACTATTTTTCTACTAATATCTAACTTTAAGTTATTTATATATATATATATATAGATATGTACGATAAAAAGAGACTAAAAAAGAATTTAATGAGTAATAAAGAAGAGATTCAATGCAGATATATTACGGAAATATCAGTAAAAATTTAAGAATATTAATTAAATATCAATGATTACAATATATACCAAAAAAATATCAGGATGACGTTAATTCAAAAAAATTATTAAAAAATTTAGATAATATAATTTTAATTAGATTATTGAATTACACCGTCACTTATTTTTTATATATATAAAAAAAAGAGAAAGGTTGAAGTGCAGCGGCTGTTTGGTCGCCCTCGAGTCTGTTCCGTTGCGGAGGCAACTCAGGTCAGCCGCGGCCGCTCCTCCCGGACCGTCCCGGCTCCTCTTCTCGTCGTCTCTGGGCTTTGCCTTCTCCGCCGGTTCTCCTAGTCCTCCTCCTCTGTATCGGTGAAATTGTGATTGTCGACAGTGGGGACTGGCGTCGGCTTTATCCATCCATCCTTGCTGCCGCTTTCTCGGTCTTCTTCGTCTATGTGCACGATCTGATCGGAATCTGGTTGCCCCTGCTTCTCTTCCATAGCAACCTCGATTCAATCCGATTCAGTCCAATCCCCCTTCACCATTCGACGCCGGTGTTGTTAACATCGCATCTGCTGTTGCTGCTGCTGCTGACGCCGCCGCCGCCGCTAAATTAGGCCTGGAGGTGGTG
Source organism: Amphibolis antarctica (assembly GCA_024699675.1). NCBI lineage: Eukaryota > Viridiplantae > Streptophyta > Magnoliopsida > Alismatales > Cymodoceaceae > Amphibolis > Amphibolis antarctica. Next base: position 3,778 of record JAMKPZ010001079.1, read on the forward strand.
TCCGAAATTAAGCGAAGTTGATATAACTAGGGCTGGCGCTTGGGGTTGTGTCGTTTCATGGGGAATAAACTCGGGAGGAGGAGGCAGATCGTGGACGACAAGTATACGAGGCCACAGGGTCTGTACCAGCACAGGGACGTTGACCAGAAGAAGCTCCGGAAGTTGATTCTCGACTCGAAGCTCGCCCCTTGCTACCCTGGAGATGAAGAATGTGCACTTGTTGATCACGAGGAGTGTCCCATCTGCTTCTTGGTCTCTCTCTCTCTCTCTTTCCCACCGCCTTCCTCCCTCTCTCTCTTTCCTTCTTTCTTTCTCCCTTTTCCCCTACTCACTTGTTTTCTTGGTAAAAGAACTACCTTCGACTTCCTTGATGATGATCAATTTGGCAATCTCGCTGTTTGATTAGTGATTGGTGCTATTGTATTTCTGTTTCTCCTCCCTTCAGTACTATCCGAGTCTCAACCGGTCCAGGTGTTGCATGAAAGGTATTTGCACGGAGTGCTTTCTGCAGATGAAGCCGCCGCATTCTGCTCGTCCTACGCAGTACCCTTTCTCACGCATATATATGGTTCTTTTGTTTATTAGTTGTTTTTTTTATTTCAAGCCTTCCAGTATTTATTGTTTTGCTTTTCATCAACGTTGCTAGGTGCCCTTTTTGCAAGACTTCCAATTATGCCGTGGAATATCGAGGCGTGAGAACAAAGGAGGAAAAGAAGAAGGAGCAGATAGTGTGTCATACTCTACTTAATTCTTCTGCGTTGGTCCTTCCGAGGTTATAGTAGCCGTACTGATGTTCATCATCATTTTGGTTTTGCTTGTTTTTTATTCATTTTAGGAGGAACAGAGGGTCATTGAAGCCAAGATCAGAATGGAACAGCAAGAACGTCATAATGCAGAAGAAAAAGTAAATAAAGGGCAAGCTCAATACTCGTCAAGCACGGCAATGCTCTCAGGAGAAGTTGAACATCGGGACCTATCAACTAGCTCAATTTCAGGTTTGTTTTCCCCTGAGCTGCTGCACTTTCTAAATGTTCTTTATTTGTATCACTCCAACTATTACTTTCTAGGTGGTTTATTTTATAGTTTTGTATTTACAGTTACTGCTGATAGACATGTAATGCAAGATGACACATTTTTATCATCTCAAAGTTCGTTTATTTTGCCAACAAGAAGACGTTTTCTGAACTCAATGCATAACAGGTATATTGAAGTTATTCTCCGGTTCATACTGTTTATCTTTAGTTCCTTTGAAATTTGAAAATTTTCTAATCTTCTACGACACTAATGTTCTTTCTGTTTGTCTTCTATTCCATTCTTTTAAAGTAAATTATAGTTGACTACCTTTACATTTGGTCAAAATTTAATTTACTGCTTTCACCTTCAAAATGTTAAAGCCAACTATGGAAATCTTGTTTTCTCCTTGCAATGTTAAAAATTTACTTATTTTCCATGTTTTTCCCTTAGGTATATAATTGTAAAAGCCAACCCTTTGTCACCAAAGACATGACTATAGATTGCCATCCTCCTCATGTCCCACCACCTTGACCCGAAAATCCTTGTTGTTGCCTCTAGCATCTACAAAATGCAGAACATGATCATGACCATCTTTTGGAAACACATTGCTTGTGCAACCTCTTCTGCCTACTCAATAACTTCACCCTCCATTAGCTCCTATACCCACACCAAATCTCCATATACCACCTCATATTCACTTTGGATGTATTTGAACACAATGCTAACTAGCATCTAGTGTTAGGCTTCATTTGGTAATACCACTCTCCCATCTAAAAATCACCTCCAATGTCATGATGACATGGGTAGATTCTCAAGGTAATTTTTTCATATTAACCTTATCATAACATCTAATAACATCAACATTAAAATAAACAATTTCAATATTCACATCCAATCACACCAACATTAAAAAATACAATTTCAACATTAACATCTAATCACATCAACATTTAAAAATACAATTTCAACATTAACATTCAATTACATCAACATTAAAAAATACAATTTCAACATTAACATCACTTATTTAAATATTAAAAGACATTAATTCCTGTGACCCATCTTTTTGAGCGGTACAAGAGTCGAGGTCATTTCCAACGTTTATTTTGAGAAATTGTAAAAATCACTTTTTGTTGCTCTTGGAGTTGAAAAAGTTGTTCACAAATGCAGATGCCTTTGCGCTTCCACATCAACATTAAAGGGGTGTTGGCAAAGACTAATGTGGAAAGTGGTGACAAAGGAGATGAAGGGGTAGTGTAAGTGATAGCATGCCAACATGAGAATGGGAAGGGTAAGGTGGTGGTGGTCAAGGAAGAGGGGTGGCTCTTTGAGGAGCATTTAGCATCAATGTGTTGTGGTAGGGGAAGATGGGTCTGAGTAGTGAGATCCTGTCAAATGTGTGGGTTGCCTCTCCTTGTGGAGAAGACTTGAAGTAGCTGGAAAAGAAAGAAGGAAACCACTTAAATGATTTAATGACAACTATTAGATTTGATCCGACTGCTATGATGAGAGGGGTAAATTTGTCTTTTGTAAAAATCAATGGAAGAGCCAAATTATCTTACAGAATGTAGATAGGAGTAGTTGATTCTAACTGTTTGAAGGTGAAGATGTTAAGTTAAGCCTTAACCAATGCTGGAGGTAGTTAACTGTAATTTACTAGGTAGTATTTGGTTCATATTATAAAATACAAAATTACGAGATTATTGTGACTTCTCTATACTCTAATCAAACATCATTGATATGATAGCCAAACCAATGAGATTATCAATAGTAGCTTTCTGAGAGAGATTATAATCAACACAATATTTTTTTTCTTGATCATGAGATTATGCTTTTGATTATGGAATGTGCCTTGTAAAATACTTACAAAATGAAAAATGTCTAATCAAAGACATACAATAGTAGTTCATAATCCATACAATTTCTGTCACTTTGTTTGGAATGCATAATCTCATTTATGTATAATTGTGCATGCTTATAATTTGACCAAAAAAATAGCACGATCTTTTTCTAATATATTAGTTGACCATATTAATAGGTTTTTTTTCTCATAAATATCATGTCCTAGATAAGTTTATTTAATTATCTCTCTTGTTTACAAGTTAGATTTACATCTCTTAAATGGAGGAGCATTGGGTTATTGTTCAACGTCTATCATATGATAATTTATGTTTTATATGAACATGATAATCTAAGGACTTGAGTTTTAGTGAGTGATTTTCCATATAATTCATCACTATTTAATATTTTGATGAAAGTCATCTTTTAGTATCTTAATGGTTTCAAGGCCTTGACTGTTTTTGTTCCATTTGAATTCTAAAGGTTGATTCCGATGGCTTGGTTCTTGTGATAAACATCTAATAAGATGCTGTAACCATACTACCACTTGCTTTCATCTCCCACTTGCACATCTCCTACATTGAATATTTACTTTTTGCACAAAAGATCGTATGGATTAATTGTCTACTAATTTTGATGCACCTAATTGTTTGGTAATTTTCTTTCTTACTGCAAAAAAAGAATCTTTTGCATTGAAATTGATTTTTGACTATTTTTATTGCCATTGAAATCCAGGGAATGTGAACTTGACCTGGATATTGAGGAAATGATGATTAAGGAAGCAATTCAGCTTTCAATTCAGGTGAAGTTTTTGATAATATCTCCTAATTATTCCTTTTTTGCAAATTTTGGTCACAGGTATTCAAGATTTTCTGTAATCTCCATTTTCTATTGTGTAAAGTGCAAATGAAGATTATATTCGTGATAATAAATGTTGATTGATTTCTTAAGGAAAAAGGTTACCAAAAATTGTAAATAATAGGTCTCTTGGCCTTAACTGAAATGAAGTGCAAAGAAGTCTTTTTCTCAATTGATGAGCTGATAGTCATTGTTCTAATGTTTACCCCATTGTCTCAAAGAAAACCAATTTTTTTCTCTTTTAGTGACTCCTTTTCATTTCATGGGACTTCTTTACTACAATTTAGTTAGTCTATAAGACCCAAAACTAGACATGGAACTAGGGCTATGTTTGCTTAGACCCAAGTTCCTTTGGGCCACAATGGCTTGGGCTTGAGCCTATGCAAGCTCAAATCATTTTCAAGCCTAGGCCAAATGTATTGAATTTCCCAGCCTCTAGGCCCATGGAGGTTCACTACTACTACTTGTTGCTATTATTTGGTTTTTTATATTTCTCTATGTATTTGTTATTTTTAGTTATGTTTGTTATGTTGTTATTGATTTTGTGAATCACACACAAAGATCAAGAGAATGAGGAGGAAGAAGGGAGAATCAAATCACAAAACACAAGGATTTTTACATAGTTCGGCCGTAGGCTACACCACAGGGTGTCTCTGGTGCTTTTTCACTATCTCATTCGTAGGTTACAAGATTACACACATATTTATAAGGGCACATTAGGGTTAAACAGAAAAAACCCTAATAACAATTGAGATCCGCAAGCCCAATAATGACTTATAAAATAAAGTAGGAGACTTAAACTGTCTCCACACTTATAAGTTCAACAATCTCCTACTTGGAGACTGTTTAAGAATGATAAGCACACCGAATCTTGTAACCTCACCACCACATCATGTCTCCTTTTTCAAACACCTTAGAGACCAACTAAGGTCATATATAGCCTTAGTTTCTAGATACTTAGCACTTTGGTCAACATATCTGCAGTATTTTCAGATCCAGCTACCTTCTTCAAGTTCAAGCTTCCATTTTCAATTTGTTCTCCAACAACATTGATAAAGCTACCAAATTTTTTGTACCACTGTTGGGGTGCTTGCTTCAAACCATGCAGACTCTTCTGTAACCTGCATACCAGATTTCCTTTGCTATTTAAAACTTCAAATCTTTCAGGTTACACCTTATAAATTTCTTCTTCTAGATCTCCATGGAGAAATGCCATCTCGACATTTATCTGTTCTAAAAATAGATCTTCAGTAGCAACAATACTAAGAACTATTTTAACCATAGTCAGCTTTACTACCAGAGAGAAAACTTCAGTATAATCTATCTTGAACTTGTTAGAAGCCTTTAACTACCAGCTTGGCCTTATATCTTTTCCTTCCATCTAATTCTTCCTTCAACCTGAAGACTCACTTATTCTACAAGGCTCTTTTACCCTTTGGTAATGAAGTCAGCTTCCAAGTCCTATTTTTATCTAAAGACCTCATTTCTTCTCTCATGGCTAACTCTCACTGGTTTGCATTATTCTGCTTTAATGCCTCAAAATAAGATTTTGGTTCTTCATCATCACTCAAGAGCAAGTAATTACATGATGGAGATGGATCAAACCTCTCTGGAGGTCTCGTCACCCTTGATAACCTTCTGAGTTGTGAAACAGTGTGTTGCTACTCTTCATGAAACCGATCTCTGTTTTTAGTATTTTATTGAGTGTCCTCATCAGCAACATCACCAACTTCAGAATTATTTGCAACTTCAACTTCCACTGTCTCACCTTTGTCTTTAGATTCAACACTATCTTTGTGCTTATACACCTTGGACTCATTAAAAGTGATATCTTTGGCTCTAATTACTTTCTTGGTCTCATCATTTCAAAATCTGTAATCATAATAGTTTTGCCCATAGCCAATGAAGTAACATTCCTGTACCTTTGGATTAAGCTTGTCTCTCTTAATTGTCAATGTGAACATATGAAACACAACTAAAGACTTTTATATGAGCATAATTTACCTTCTTCTCAGTCCACAATTCTTCTAGAATCTTGAATTCAACTGGAACTAAAGGTCCTCTGTTGTGCTCATAGCTTCTACCCAAAATGATTTTGGCAATCCTACATGTAATCTCATGCTTCTAGTTCTTTCATTCAATGTTCTATTCATTTTTTTGACAATACCATTCTACTGTGGATTACCAGCAACTGTCCTTAGCCTTCTAATCTCATGTTTCTCACAAAATTTTTTGAATTCATTGTTATCATATTTACCACCATTGTCAAACTTTATGCACTTTATTTTCTTGTCTATCTGATTTTCTACCTCTTTCTTCCACTTCTTGAAAACTAAGAAAACCTTTGATTTATACTTAAGAAAATAAACTCACACCTTCCTTATACAATCATCAATAAAGGTAACATAATACTGAGATCCACCAATTGAACTAATTGATGTTGGACCCTATACATTTGTATGAACCAGCTCCAATCTCTGCGGCTTGAGTTGATGAACAGTCTTTGAGAACCAAACCTTTTTCTATTTTCCTAAAACACAATCCTCACACATTTCCAAATTCACTGATTGTAACTTTGGAAGTCTCCCATCTGCCACAAGCATTTTCAGTCCTCTTTCACTGATGTGTCTCATTCTTCTGTGCATATAATTAAGTCATCTAAACTACTCATTGTTGTAATAGTGTCTTCTTAATTAAATGTTAGGTAAAAAGTTCATTTTTTCTCTATCCCCTTGCAATCACTATTGCTCCTTTAGTGATTTTCCACATTCCATACCTAAAGCTTGTATGATAGTCATTGTTGTCTAATTGACTCATGGAGATTAAGTGTTTGTCTAGATCAGGGACAAACCTCACGTTCTCCAATTTCCAATCTCCTTGATTTGTTTTGATGTACACTTCTCCCTTACCAGGAACCTCTAGAGCTGAACCATTAGCAAGATAGACTTTCTTCACATCCATTGTATGATAGTTTCATAACAATTCTTTCTTATAAGTTGAGTGAAAAGAAGCTTCGAAGTCCAAAACTCACGAATCTATAGAACTGTCTACACAGTAAACTAGGGCATCATCTAAGTCATTTAATAAAACATTTGCACCTCCTTTAGGTGCTTTCCCCTTGTCGTTCTTCTTAGGGGCCCTGCATTCAGACCTGAAGTGCCCATTCTTATTACAATTCTAGCAAACAACATTTTTCTTATTTCTGCTTGTACCTCTAGATTTGGATTTGCCATAAGACTTGTTGCCCTTTGTTTGACTTCTACCTCTACATTCTATATTGAGTGCAAAAGAAGAGGATTCACCATTGCTTCTCCTCTTGATGTCGTCACTGAGTATCAGGTCTCTAATATCATTCAACTTAAGCTTCTCGTGACCCAATGAACTACTAACACTGGTCACAATTGTAGACCAACTCAGTGCAATGATGACAGTAAAATCAAAATTCTAACTTCATCATCAAATACTATATCCACTAAGCTCAGTTGAGTTAGTATAGTATTAAACTCATTAACATGGTCTACAACACAACCACCCTTATGCATCTTTAGGTTAAACAACCTACACATGAAATAGACCTTGTTTGATGTAGATGGCTTTTCATACATGTCAGATAAAGCCTTCATCAAATCAGAAGTTGTCTTCTCCTTGACAATACTAAATGCTACATTTCTTGACAAGGTCAATCTGATTACTCCAAGGTGCTTGTCTATCCAACAACTCTCATGTAGACTGTTTCATCTCTTCTGGTTTCTTTCCTAGAAGTGACTCATGCAACTTTCTCTGGTAGAGATAATCTTCAATTTGCATCTTCTAGAAATCAAAATCTTTGTCATTAAACTTATCGATCTTAAGCTTCCCATCTTCAACCATTTTTTTGTCTTCAATAGCAACACTGACGAGAACCAGCACAATTTTATGCGCCTATGCAGACCCACTCCATTGGATAGAGTGCCTCCACACCCAGCCCCCTGTGCACCTGCATGCAACACCAGACAAGGCTTCTCCCACGCACGTCTAAAGACCCTATGCACTCGCCAGACAATGCGCCTCCTTCTCGCGATAGACAGTGACACGCATTTGCAGGCGGAGCTCCTCCTTCCACGATTGACAGTGTCGACTCCTCTGTGTGGTTGCACACCTAATGGCGACCTTTCCTCCATGAGCGACAGACAACAACACCTTTTTTCTTTGCACACGATAGACAACAATGATCCTCCCTTATGTGCCTGTAGACAGCGCGATTCCTTCACACATCGATCCTCCTCACGCAGTGCTTCTTCTTCTACGAGCAAGTGACAACCAGTAGCGCACCTCCCTATGTGCTTGTGATCGACATCCGCACAAGACGGTGACGGCTTCCTTGTGCAATCGTTCCACACCCAGCGACAAAGCTCCTCCCTTGAAACCATAGCTGCTCGTTCTCCTCATGAATCTTCTCACCTCTCAACTAGGCTCTAATACCAGTTGTTGTGAATCACACACGAAAATCGAGAGAATGAGGAGGAAGAAGGGAGAAGCAAATCACAAAACACAAGGATTTTTACATGGTTCGGTCGTAACCTACTCCACAGGGCATCTCTAGTAGTTTTTCACCATCTCATCCATAGGTTACAAGATTACACATTTATAAGGACACATTAGGGTTAAACAGAAAAAACCCTAATAACAATTGAGGCCCACAAGCCCAATAACAACTTATAAAATAAAACAAGAGACTTAAACTGTCTTCACACTTATAATTCCAAAAATTGAGTCCATTATGTTATTGAATCTATTGCAAGTTAGATGTTCCATTGTGAGGGGGAGTGTAAGAAGAAATGATATGCGTATTGTTTAATCACACATTGTTCTAGTGTGTTTTGTCTTCTTTGTGTAGCCTTTGTATATAGAAGTCTTATGTTAATTATAAATAACTATCCACTTCCACCTATCACTTGTGTTCCAACATAAACAAACTATTTTTTCTTAATTTCTTCTTTAAAATAATTATTTTAGCATTACAATTTTTAATTAAACTAAAACACAATATAAAAAAAACCGTAAACCTGAACTTGTGAGCATGCTATCTCCCTTGCACAATTCTACCTTCAGTCTCTCCCAAACTCCTTTACTTTTGGAACACTTGCAACTTTGTATCTCTGATCGCCCCCATTCCTCTTTTCAACCCCTTCCATGGTTGTTAATTGGTGTTTGTTCCATTGCCCCCATTGTGATCTTCGTTTCTTTTGCCATCACCACCAAGCTCCTCTACCACTGTTGTTGACTGCTGTCATGCTCCTATCTAGTGCCCACTACCACCACCACCACCATACCACTATGTGCTCAACTGAACAACTTCAACCACACCTCATGATCCACCATCGTTTGTATGTTTTTTTACTAATAATCAATAGACCACAGTGGTATATAGTATCTTAGTAGATGTGGTGATATACTGATTTATAGTGGATCTGTAGATTTTTTTCAGATATTTTCAACGTTGAATTTTTAACTTTTGAATCTACTGATTATGGAGTTGGGATTCAAAAAAGGTTAGTAAACAAAAAGGTTTTTATTTGTTACTATATGGTTTCTTTAATTTTTATGCAAAACTACTTTCTTTTTATTTTATAATGTCGTGGTTGATGAAAATAAAAAATAATATGAATAGTTCTTGTCTTTTTGAAAGTTGGAAGTAAATTATTAAGTATTATTGAATATAAAATACTATTCAATAATTTTTAATGTATTGTTAAAAATATTTGGTTTACACCATTTTTAAACTTGAAAATTTTAGTTGATTTGATTCATTTATCTATTCATCAAATGATAATACTCTGTTGGTATGTCTTGTTCGATTTCTAAAACGTTGCCTCAAAGTATGTATTATAAAACTTGAACCCATCATAAACCCAAAATTCTTATACTTTATATGTTATTTCCTTGAGTAAATATAAGTAAACGTATTTCAAACCAATTGAGTCATTTACACAAGCGTACAATAGATTTTTCATTCATTTCTTATGGAAGAAATGCTACCTTAACATAGGTTTAATCCCTTTTTTGAAAAGCGCTGGTGTTTCTTTCCAAATCAATCTAAAATATACTGACCATCTTACCTGTAGGTTCTGCTCCAATTTCCCACACCTCCTTTTGTTCTAGGAGGCTTACTTGTTGTTCATTACTTCTACCATGACCCTACAACAACTATCCAATCTTTTTCTTCCATGGAGAGAGAGAGGGAGAGGAAAAAGAGAGAGAAGTTCGTTTTTAATTTTGGAAGCCTTTTGGGGTACTTCTCTTGGTGGGATGTCGTCTAGAGGCAACGGAAGGACCATGGGGTGCAAGGTTTTCTTGGGGTAAATATGTGTTAAAGAAAGAAAGCAGTTTAATTTATACATGAGGTTCAGAATCGATCAACCTATTTACAAACAATAATCGATGTAGACACCTTACTTCAACAATTGACCCTTCTGAAAGGTTATGAGTTAAGGTTAAGGTTGTAAGGTGACCAGGAAAATTTCTTCCTTCAACTTTCCCTCTTTCCCCTATTGAAAGTGAAGTAATCCTTGACCAATTGCTCTCTCCTCCCCTCTTGTTGTCAAATCCTAGGGTCATCCCTTCCACCCAACCTCCCCTCTCTTCTCACCTTTGACCCCCTAACTAGGTTGTTCCTTTTGGTCGACCTGCCATTCTCTCCCACACTCAACCTCCTGTTCATGTTGTCCCTTTCGCTTGACCTTCCCTCCCCTCCTACCCTTGACCCCCTCCCCAGGTCATCCCTTTTGCACAACATCCCCTCCCCTCTTTCCCTCAACCCACTCACTTAGGCCATCTCAAGATGGTGACGTGCCATTGTAGCTTTGGACTTACACAATCATCCTCTTACTTGGTACCAATCTATGTGTGAAACCCATCACCGCAACGTTGAGTTATTGTAATCAAGGCAAGTAAAGGAAATTCTGTGCATTCTCCCAAAACATGTGGTCATCAATGATGGACATTGCTTTTCTACCATTGGAACTCTCACTATAGTGTCGTTTCACATCTCAGAGTTAAACATATATCTCAATCTCAGAGGTGAAAAAATTGTCCAACTGGTGCTGTGTGGATCAGTAGCCTCAGAACAGTCTGAGCCAGTCCTGATAACATTGATCAGAAATAGTGTAAAATACTAAAATTGCATTATCTAATGGAATATTTAATTATTCGAAGGAGAAAACAAACATAGAGGAATAATCTATGTTAACAACCCTACGTAGTGGGATTTATGTGATTAACACATTGATTGCTATTTGTGCATGTTGTGACCAATACATTGAAACTTATTTCCTGTAGAGCACAGAGAACATTTAGCAAGTGGAATGATATGTTTTAGCTTTTTTGGTATATAATTTAAATTAAAATTGCACATTGCTTGGATTTTCAAGAGAAATCAAGTATGCTTTATTGTTCTTATAGCTAATTCTTTCGTTATTTTAATTTGCATGTGCAGGAACAAGCTAATTATTCCAGGAGTCAACCAGCTACAGGTGGAGCTGTTTCATCTGCAGGAGACTACAGTTCACATGCCGTGATCCCTGTTGGGGCATCTTCATCTAACAGACTTGCATTTCCTGCAACAGCATTGGCTGAGTGTCAACATCTAAGAGGTGATTCAGCTAGTCCTGCCGGCGTCAACTCTGATTCTTTTGTTACGTCGCCAAATTTAATTTGCTTGGCCACTGGAAGCAAGAGGTTGGTACAAAATTACCATGGTGATAATTGGATAGAGGCGTCACCCAGTTGCAGTGGGGTGGCATCATCAGAAGACAATGAATGGACCATGGATCATGGATCAGAGGTAGCTGAAGCCGGAACTAGCTACGCCAGTTCAGACATTACACTTGATTCAGGCACTGGACTGGCATGTCCAGAAACAGTCAGTGTAGCATCTGGGCACTTGCCACCGGACACATTCGAAGAGCAAATGATGTTAGCCATGGCGGTATCTTTAGCAGATGCTCGAGAAACACAAGGTACTGCTGCATGGCCTTAGTGCTTCTTGACGTTTTCCACATTAGATATAGGTTTATCAGGGTTTGTATCCAATTTATATTTATTGTTCTTTGTGATATTGATTGTTGGTGTTATGATTCGTTTTCTTAGTTTTCCTCCCACTATGTAAAAAGGAACAAGGTCGGGGATCCATGGCGGCTATCTCGAGTTATGAGTGGGGGAGTGGATGCTTTACAGGAGATAATCTGCAACTACACGAGTATACAAGTATATTGATCAAATGACTTGACTGCTTGATTCAGTGCCTAGACTTATTTTGTTTAGGTTGTCAAGAAACCCATGGAGTTCCACTCTCGCCCCTTTTCCAACCTGATCCATTTCGGAACCAATGAGAGCATGTGCTAAGGTTGTGGAATTGGTTGAAACTAATATTTCTTAGATTTCCGTTTCCTGAATTTTTGATGTACACAAATGGACTTTTGGGATTAAGGTTCGTATGAAATTCCCTAGTACCATTTGTGTAATTGAAAAGATTGATTCTAGGGTTCTTTTTTTTTTCTTTCATTTTACCTAGAATCGTATACAGACGATCATAGATTTTAGTAAAAATGGAGTTGGATTGTGAATTACAGCTTTTGCACAATCTGAAAGTGTCGATTCTCTTAGGGTTGGATTGATTTTGGGACATTTACCAGATAAGACAGACCTTTATTTATTTTATAGGTTAATAATAGTAATAATAGGTAATATATATCATTTAGTACAAGTACAATTTTACAATAGCATTATTTTATTATTAAATATTGTTAATTATATCAATTATTTCATAGATTAATATTAATTCAAAAAATATAATATTGATTATCATATCATGTTGTGATTTGAATTAGATCGTATAATTGTTTGTAGACAATTCTATGTTAAGAGAGAGTTTGTGTTTTTAGAAAGTATAAGAAATTGTGAAAAATGATGAATCAAATTTTTCATCATTTTTTATATGTGCTCTAAATTGTACAACACACACACATCTGATGTTAATTGGCAAGGTAGCTGCAACAATTAATATCAACCATCACAGTTATACTGGTATAGGGAACACAACTTCATTTAGATCTTGGAGGAGAGGACCAAACAGGGATTAGCACAACCCATGGAGGAGGTCAGTGTAAATTATACGAAATTTAATTTTCAATGAGAATTCATTTTTACTTAATTTAATTCTCAACGAAAAATAAATTCTTGTTAATTTAATTTCATCTAATTTTACGTGTTCAAATTTGCTCAAGGGAAAATGGTGAATGGATTGTTACATGTAATAAATACTAGGAACTTATGGGGCCTAAAATATAATCTCACATTAGTGACCTAAAAATTTTATGTCAGATTGATATGGAATAACCTTCCTTCTAAGAAGCACTGTAACTATAGCAGAAAGACATGAATTATGGGGATTCTGCACAATCTGCAGCTTCAGAGATTCTCAAAACCTAATCCAACCAGAAGAAGTTTTTCCGTTTGACTGGCAAATCTGAATCTACGAACACTTCTTTATTCAGATAAGCATGAGCGACAAATGCATCCACACCCTTGTTCTTTTGCTAAGTTTGCTTTCAAACTTAGCATTCTGTGGACTTCCGTACACGTATCTGCCGGATAGATGATACGATACATCCTCACAAGACAACAAAATGGCGAGATGAAGTCCATGTTCTTCAAGAAGGTAGCCTACAAGCAATGCCAACAAAATAAATGACGATGAGATACCGTCCAGGCACGCTGATGAAAAGTTTTGACGTGTTATTCCGTTCATATGATCTGTCAATATAGTCATAAGGACATCAATTTCTTTATGAAGCAAGAACCTATAATTACATCCATCATCATGGTTCTCATTGCCAATGACGAAGAATCCGCAAAATGACAACACATAAGCTAAAAAGTGATCTGCTATATGTTTGTCAGTAATGGCCAACCAGATTTCAAAATCTCATCAATCTTGGCATGGATTTGCTTCTGGACCTTCGACGGACAAAGCTCTGCAGCATAGCCGTTTAATCTGGTCGCCAAATTAGATGTAGTCAACTCCACATCTGGCATGTTCCCCATCAATACGAGGAGAAACTCCTGACGCTTCAGCTCGAATTTCTGTAAAGTTGTGAAGTGTGTTAATCAGTAGATTAGCACTGGACAAATTATCAGGAGGCTTATGACATTCATGGTAAACTTTATTTCAAAGGAAAACCAGAAGATGGACGTGTTGGAGGACCAGTATATGGATCCATGGCAATTCTTAGCAGGTTTCATCTCATCTATGATCAAGGAGGCCCGTTCATCAGAGAAAAAACCTCTCGGCTGAGAGGCCAGTAATACTATGGATTCTTCCAACAATTGCATTAAACCAATTCAAATTGCCAAACATTACACTCTAAAATAAGCAAGAATCTCACTTGCAACTTGTTGATTCATCTACCTAATTGAATATTTGAGATAAGAGAAGGGGCCGCATTTTCAATTATTGGAAAGTGAATGGTTTCTTAATTTCAAGTTAAAAAGAGAATGTAATCATATTAAAGTAAAAATTCAAATCTATAAAAAGTTAAAATAAATAAAATAATCTAGTTTTATAACTTGTGGACGAAATAGCAGTTGCACTTTTCATTAGGAATTTTTGCAGATTTAACTTACCTATGACTATGCATGACATGAGTGTCATTATTGTCTTTAACAAATAGGCAACAGAATGTTCATGAACAAGTGAATCAAATTCATCACCAAAACATCATTGCAAACAAAGATAAAGATCCATAGCAAAACAAAGCACGTTGTAGCATACATCCATCAAAGACAATAACACAAAGCTGTTGCAAGGAAACATTCCTTTTGAAGGACAGTTCAGAGACAGTTTTCAGTTGTTTTTAGCAGCAGTGAGAAATACATTAAAATCAACATAAATGTTCGCCACTGAACAATTTGATTGCAAGAGCCTATGACAAAGATTGAGGATTTGTAAAAATTAAGTTTCAAACATATCAACTTATTAAAGAAGTAAACCAAAAATATGTTTAACCTGATTCAAATCAACATCAGCATACCATCTGCATACTGTAGACATGGGATGCCCTCATCCTGTCGTAGAAACCTTGGATAAGTTGTTCCCTTGGGCATTAGCACACGATATGCCAAATTCTTATGCTACCAATGCAAACAACGAGGATAAGGCACTCCCTTGTCTTAGAACAAAACCATATTTGAAATGACCAACAAGTGAACCATCGACAAGGACAAAGTAACATAGCAAAGCTAAGAAAGGAGCGTAGCCAATCATGTCATTTGATTCTGAAGCCCATGCAGCACATCACTTGTTTTAAGCAGCTCCAGTTGACACAGTCAGATGATTTTTTCATATCCAACTTCCACATATCAGACATGGGCATTTTTGCTGTCATCTGGTTTCAATGCAATTATACACATCATGCAATTAAAAAGTCATCTAGTATTTTGATGCTCATCAATAAAACCAAATTGGTTTTTAGCAATAAATTTGGGCATAGGTGGTTTAAGCCTTCCAACAAAGCATTTGGTAATTATTTTCCCCATTCAGTAGTCTGATAAGTCTTCAATGTCTTGGTGGCACTTGCCATCTCAACAATGAGCATAATAAAAGTCTCATTCACAAAGCCAATATGTCCTCCATCCTGGTAATAATCAATAAAATCTCCATAAGGTCATCCTAAAAGATGTCCCCTGTTAAAAGAACAAGATAGGAAAACCATTTAATCAAGGTGCTTTATCCCTAATCATTGAGAAAACTTCTCCACCTCATCCTTATTGAAGTTGGATTCTATTGAGATGGAGTCTTCCCTTGTTGCTCTACAGCATTCCTCCACTTTGCCCAACCATCATGCAGTAGGCCGTAGCTAAAATATCTAGGTTCATTCGTCCATATTCTACTCTTTGCTCAATCATTTCACTGCCATTCATGATTTTGATCCGCCACTTAAGTGGCTTTGATGAATCCATTTCCACAAAGATATAGCCATGTAGGTCATGCCTAGTCTGGTGAAACAACTCAAATGCATACACAAGTATCTACCAACCAGGCCTGCTATTGATTGTGTAGTTCCTAGGTCATGTACATGTGCTCTAAGTTTTGGTAATCCAATCCACACCAGAATCCAAGTGAAAAAGGAGGAGGCTTTGTATGTAACCATTATTTTGCCACTGATAATCCGTGTTTCCTTGGCATATGCTTTGATAAAATCCTCCTTGTTCAAGAATCTGATCAATACATTGCATTGATCAATTGCAGTGGGGTATATTTCTTCCCTAAAGTTCATGACATGCTTCATGGTAGACAAGATATCCATCATCCTTAGCTGACGAATGCTGAATTTTCCTACCAATGTAGATTGAAAAACATTCGCCATTTTGTTAACTTCCTCATCGTTCGTAATCACAAGCTTTCTAATAGGAATTTCAAAAAACTTGTGGAGATATAAGTCTCCCTAGTGGTAGCGGAAAAAGTGTTGGGAGTGCTTCTATTTTTCTGTATTTTATGTCTCTTCTGGATTTCCTGCCTAAAAATCCTTCATTTATCATGTTTTCTCATTTTCATGTTGTCCTTGCCTACAGCTTGTGTAGGTCCCCTGATTTTTATTGTTTTAATATAGTTGTTACTGCTCAAAAAAAACCAGTTCCAAACAAACCTGTAGTCTAACAAAATTTGATTATTCATTTTTCAGAGAAATTTCTCATTGCAAATCACAAAAACCGAAGTGAGTGACTCTGCAAAGGGTTTAAATTGTCCATGAATCATAAAGTGCATTATCCTCCCTGATCCCTTTTTTAATTTCTTTTTCCTGCCTTCTTACTCTGTCATTGTATCTTTGCTTTTTTGCAGATTTTTGTTCAATAGGAACAACATTTACTAAATTCAACAATTCTTAGAAATCATATGGTTCAATTTTTTAAGTGAAATATACCCTTCATTAAGCTATCAATTCAATAACAAACGTGTTATCCTTTCATTGGAACTTTATCTTTGAACCCTAGTCGAATGATTAAATAAACTGCTGGAAAAAGGACTAAATGTTCAAAAACTGAGAGAGATCAAAAATAGTGGTGATAGAGCTCCCATTCCTAGAAGGTAGAAACAAGTTCTCTTTGCCAAGAAATATCGAAGTTCCTAATAAAATTAACTTTGTTAAGTTACTGGCATGGAAATCATGAACCAGATTATGCATACCTGATGTTCAATTTCTGCAGGATAAAATGTCCCTAATTGCTGAATCTGTGTGGTCACAACACTGTCTCTAGATCTGGTCTGTTCTCTTTCTTTTCCAGCAGCAGCCAACCGAGCTTCCAAAGTTCCATTTGTGAATATTATAGATCTGAAACATGTGTACACCACATTCATCATCGTTAAGTAATTCAGTGGTATAAAGTCAGCAAAAAATAGTATGCACACGGCACAGGATAAATCACCTATACTGGTTGCCAACATCTGGGCCTTGGCCAAAAGCTTGCCTAGAATCATGAGTAGACCAAAAGACATCTAAAAGATGCTTATATTGAATCATTTTTGGATCATATTCAATCTGCAAATCATCCAACATACAGAATATGGCAGTGAATTTGACAATGTTTGTACACAATGATACCATTACTGGTAGTAGAGGTGGGTTGGGTGTGGAGTTGTGGTAAAATGTACCATTACTAGAGCACATTATTAGGCAATTAAATGGATATCCATTTACAAGTATTTATATGTAATTCCTCACTTGTTAGTGAAATAATCCGATACTTCTCTCTTCTAATCATATAATATCAGAGCAAACCCTAACCCAAGTCTAACCACACCACCGTTTGCCAATTCCACCACCCACACAAGCTGCCTGTGCATCCGCTCACAAGTGAACATCCGCTCACGTGTTCACTTGTGCAACTGCCACTGCGCACACATCTACTCTGCATGCTGCCACCTACCCTGCATGTGTAGCAGTCACGCAATCCTCCCACACAGCCTTCACCTGCATGCATTGATGCACATTTTTGTTGGTTGCATTGTCATACACCTGCCAGGGTTTCTCCCTAGCACCTGTGACCCACATTAGGGTCGTTTCCTCTACTGTGGCCCAAGTTTAGGGCTGTCCTACAGATGCTGTTGGGTTGTTGAGGCCAATATCTGTGCAAGTAACCCGCATTAGGGTTTGTTGTTGCTATGGCACTTGTACTTGGTCATGATTTCCATTTGCCTAGACTAAGTTTTTCTCTCTCCAGCCGCAATTCTTGTTGAAACTCACTTATGGCCTACAAGGAGTCTTCTATACGTCAACTGACTGATACAACAGAAAAACTAAATGAAAATAACTATCTATTGTGGTAGAAAAGTTTTCTTACCTTTGTTGCAACACAAAGAAACGCTCATCATCTCACAAAAGCCATCCCTTGGCACCAAAGATGCTACATATGATGACTAACTTGTGGATGATTCTACAGTTGTTACATGACTGGAAAACAGTTGTTACATGAAGTATCACTCGGCTAAAGTTATTTAGAACACCTTACAACAATTGTATGGACATGAAAAAAATATTACGAGGGTATATGAGATCTATGTATAGATTTTTGCTTTGTGCATGGTTGGGCAATTTCTACAAGAGTACTTTGGCACACTAAGATCATTGTTTGAAGAGTTAGATATGTATCATAATGATATGACTATTACTGCATGTCTTGTTGTCTTCCCACTGATTTGGTATCTCAACTCCTGATCTTCCTACTGCTCTTGCTCATGTTCACCCATTAAACCATCACCCAGCAAATAGTGGAACTTGCCAGCTAACAGGTCACTGTGTGATAATCCTTACCCAAATCTGTGATCTTATGCCTGAACAGACGATGGGCCCAAAAGTTAAAATGAAGCAACAGCCATGCTTACAAGGGGGTCACCCTGAAGAAGCTCCCAACAGTGGAATGGATCTAATTAGTTTTGATGGCTTCCCTCATTAATTTTCTCTACAACCGCATCATCATTCCCAAATCTTTCAGTCTTTTCTTGACTGCAATCAGTATCTTTTGATTTATCTTAAGGATAATTAACTGTAGCCACATGAGGATTTGAAAGTAGAAAAATTCTTCCCATTTTATAAGTGATCTCTCATAACCAGACAATGATGGAGATCATGATTGCTAACAAAACCGACCATTCAAAGCATTATTGGAGAAAGGCCCTGAAAAAGCCCAAGACACCCTCCTGTTCGGCATTTGGAAGATCCCACAACAGAATGCCTCAAAACCACCAATACCATGATATGATACAGAATGATTTTTCCATCCTCAGCTTTCACCTTTATAACTTCAAGATTCGTCCCCGCCTGAGTTTGTCTTCCGACCATTGACCAGTTTCCCAAAAGTTTCTAAATGGACCCCCTCTGTTACGAATTGGGAGAACCTACCATAAAAGGTGGATGGGATAGGAAAGAGAGTCCATCTCATATCAAAACCACATTGATCTCTCGTACCATGGATGTGAGACTATTTGGTCTCATACCTAAATAATCCGTAACAATTCCACCATGCTCCTTGCACCGGTGTCTCCATTGGTGGCCTACGCTAAACATTTAGGCACCCCTTTAACCTTCAGGTCATCCCTTTCGACGGATAAGCCCTCAACTTAACCCAATATCTGATTCGAATACCACTAGCTCCGATATTACTTTGTTATGATTCGAAAGAATCCACTTTAAAAGACGGATCTGATATCAAGACTACATCAATATCCCATACCACCGATGCGAGACGATTTGATTCACAAAAACGATTTGATTCCCAGTCCTGCAGGTCCAACGGAATGAAATTGAAATGAAAGTAGGTGGAGTGAGACCTTGACACATTCGGCGTGATCGCCCAAAGACCGAAACCTGGGGTTGAGCTTGGAGCCGCCGCAATAGCCAACCGTAGTCAGCACCACTCCGGGCAAGCAGCCGAACGCAGCCTCCGACCTCCAGAAGCTTCCAAGGGCGAAGACCGCGATCTGCCGTTGGGGCTCCCGGCCCACGTCGATAGGAGAGGGCCGGTCCGGGAATCGGATGCCCACGGCGGAGCGCTGCGACGGGAGGAGCAGATTTAGGAGCAGCACCACAAGGAGCTTCTCCGCATTCCACCGGAGCCTCCCCATCTCGCGGAAAAAAAATGGCGTAAGCCGAAAACGAAAAGCAAACCTTATCTTCTTCGTGTTTTTCTTTTCATAATATACTTCTTAATTTTTCGAGTAATATTATAATTGTATCCTAAATAAATAATACTTAAAAGAAAAAAAAAAGTCGTAGTTTAAAATTTATTATATTTATTCGTTAAAGTAGTAATTTTTATAAAATTTTAATTTTATTTTTAAATAATTTTAAAAAAATTTGTGATGTAATTAAAGTGTATATGAATATAACAACTGTATAAAAGAAGAATGTTATTTGAAAAGTAAATATAACTTTTAAAAATATTTAAAAAATATCATAATTTTTTATAATTTTATATAATATTTTCTCTCTTTTTTTTCACCTTTTCTTTTTTCTTTCTTTCTTTTTTTCCTTTCTTTCATTCAACAATCTCCTTCTTCTTTTTTCCTTTTTTTTACTTTTTCATCAGTTATCTTCCTTGTATACAAAAGAAAAGAAGACGTAAGTTAACTTTTTGTGTAAATTTTAAGCAAATGAATAAAGTTATCTTTTTTATAAAAGAAAATGGAAGAGTGGATATATTTATTTACATTACTTTAAAAATTATTTGAATCTACTTCAAAAACTAGAAGTAAATACAAATAAATGTATCTAAATATAATTTAATTTTTAAAAATATTAATCAAAATATTATCTCTATATTTAACAAAATTTATAATTTTACTGCATTTTTGTTAAAATATCTTTCCTCACGAGTAGACGTAGATGCTACAAATGAAATTTTATTTGTTTGAGATTATCATACATATATACATTGATCTGATTTAATTTTTAGAGAAAAATTCTTAGGATGCATTTGTTAAGAGGAACTTCTAGTTCCTCTACGGAAGCTTCGAACAAATTAAAGATGTATTTAGTAATAATTTTTTCTTTTTGAGAAGTAAAAAAGATACTTTTTTTATCAAACAAAGTAACGATGAGAGTAATTTTTGATAAGAAAAAAAATGAAAAAATTGTCTTAAAAATCTGCCTGCGTGATCACAACATTAATAGTGATTTTTACATTTATTATGGGTATTTTCACTATTATACTATGGTATTTCCTAGCTTCTAATATAATTACTCTTTGTAAGTATATTTTTTAAGAGACGAGGAGTAACATATATCTCTTACATTTTAAAAATTAAATTTTAATTATATAATTAATTAATCAACGGTAAGCATACAAAAGCACAACCATTGATCAACTCAGTTCCCTCAATGTAAAAGCTCAAGGATTGATTTATAATATCATCTACCATGTATTAAAACTTTAACTTAATCTAAGTCATATTATTGATATTTTGATTTAAAGATCAATAGTTGAAATTTAACAAAAACTGACTGATTTTAAAATATAACTATCCAATGTGCAAGAACCACCACTCATGATCAGTCGTTCTTCTCATGACCAATTCACGATTAATCATTCTTCTCTTTGAATTTAATTCAAATTTCATATCCCTGACATTAATTCAAATAGAAGTGTAACTCAATTGTGGAAAGATTCAACTGCCTGCACTCCTATTGCTCATGGTTAAAATACATCTTCTAATCAATTTTTAGTTCTTTTGTACATGTCAAAAATGTGAGAAACAAAAATTTACAAAATAGAAAAGAAAATTTAAAAAATTTAAGACTATTTTGCACATTACAAGAATTTCTAAAAAAATTCTATATTTTAATATTTCAAATATAATTTTACATTTTCTGTATAATCACGAATTTAACGATAATCCAAAAAGATTAAACAAGATACATAAAAACAGAAAAGTATGTTATAAAATTTCTACTAACTACAAGAATTTAGGTGAAAAATGATAATAAAAAATTATACTTATATAGTGATGGAAAAATTTAAAATTTTTTTACATTTTCCAAAATACACAAACACCTGAAAATTCAAAAAAAAATTCAAAATTTTCTTTTTCTAAGATTTCTAAGAGACAAACTCTCCTAGAATGCTAACTATAATGCTGTCGGGAACATGGTTGTGTGGTCTCTTGCTCCATACATAAAATATTGAAGGACAGGAATTTGCTTTTATCAATGGAAATTTACATGTTTAATCAATACAAGTATGTAATATGGTTTTTTTTTTGGAAATAATTCAACTACTTCAGTGTAATTTACCAGCACCACCTCCTACCATCCAATAATCTCCAGTTAGGACAAGTACAAAATTAACTTTCACGTCACTTCTCAATCTTGTCTGGTTGGTTCATACTCTGCTATATCTTTCATGGGAGGCCTTCTTTCCATTAAGAAGCAACACACAGAACCTCAAAGAAAAAGCTCACCATGTCGCAATCATTTATTTCGATGACAGTATTTCTTTGATCCCACAGACTTAACATCATGACTCTGAAAAGGAGCACCACTTTGAGAAAGAAGATTAGACAGAAATCCTTCTTTTCTTTTGGTATGCTTGTTACCAATATCACTTAAACTGCTTACGAGAGACCAATGCGTTTCAAAATCTGGAAGATATCCACTTTGTTGCATCTTGTGCAAGAGATCCATTGCCTTGTGTAAATTATTTTCTGCATTATACCGATTAATGACCAAATAAATAATGTTGGAAGGTAGTACCAGTCCTGATTGAACAGTTGTCTCCAACAACGTACTTGCATCATCAGTTCTTCCACTTCCACAAAGACCATTGACCAATGCAATGCAAGTCTCAAGACTAAGCTGAAAATTCTTGTCTTGCATTTCGGCATGGAAATCAAGAGCCAGATCAAACTCCTTTTGAACAAGGAGACCATTAATGATGGAATTATAAGTAAATTCACTTGGAACATTTCCTTTCTTGAGCATCAAATTGAGCAGGTCTATTGCCTTGTTAACCATCTGATGTTCACAGAACTTTCTGATCAGATTGTCGTAACAAATATTGTTGGAAACTAGATCATTCTCTTCTAGTTCATCCAAAAGCTGGCAAGCTCCCTCTAAGTTTCCTTGTGAAAAGAGGTTGTCAACAAGTGCATTTTGAACTATAGAACCATGTTTGATGCCCCAACCATACATAACCTTTCTCAGATCCATTGCTTCACTGAGGCTGAAGTGGACGCACAAATGATTGATGGCAATTCTGAAGCTACGGCTGCTGGGAGTAAGATCCTTTGAGAGCATGAACTTCATCAATTCAACTGATTTTTTGGTGTTTCCACATATGTAATAGCCAAATACTAAAAAATTATACGATACATGATCAAGAATAAGCTGCTTCATCTGCATTTCATTCAAAACAATTCCTACAACTTGGGCTTTTCTAGCTTGAAAGAGATAAAATATCATAATGTTATAGAATGTGATAGATCGGGAATCACTATCTTTTATGAACATTTTTACAAGGTTCAAACAGTTGGGCAGTCGATTCTGGACAATGTTTAGGCGTATCAGGCTTCTATATGTTGAAAGAGTCAGGTCCATATCCATTTTGAGCATGAAGCATAGTGATTCATATGCTTTAATCGAATTTCTTTCCTTGGCATACCCATCGGCTATCATGTTTAAGATATCACCATCGGGGGATAGCCCTGTCGTCATCATCTCATTAAGCAGATGATTTGCCTCATTCACATTGCCTACTTTGCACAACTCACTAACCAGAGCCTTGCAGAACAACAAGGAAACCTGCGATTGACTTCCTAAAAAGACCCGCTTCAAAACCATGGTCTTTTCCAAGTTGCCAGGTCCAATTATAAAAGGCATAAGCAGTTGACAGACGGCAGGAGTGACTGGGATATTTTCACTTAGCAATACATCTAGCACTTTTAGAGCCTCAGATAAGTTGACCTCCTTGCAAAGATCCCTTTTAAGGTTTTCATACTCCTTGTAATCTAATAAATGACCTTTTTTGGCATTCTGTCTGTTACGAGTATTTTCAGTGCCAAAAGAGCCTGAGACGCACAATTCTTTGAGAAAAGCAGCACGGACTGTAGGAACAGCATCGGGATACTTTTCTGTCATACCCCAAAAAAGACCTAGTCCTTCCTTGAGCATTCCATACTTGAAGAGATAGCTCACAAAAACACTGAAATCATTGATCCCAGGAAGCCAACCACTTCTTTGGGCCACTTCCCAGTATTCTCCAAATCTTTTTTGGTTACTTCCTCTGTAAGAACTGACTATAAGACTTGTGAAGGTTTTATCCTCGATAGGATGTTTTCTTTGAAACAGTACATCCAAAACATGACCTGCTTTGAGAAGAAGTCCCTTCTCGCTCAACATTTGGATGAGAAGATTTAAAGTTTGATGGTCTAGTTTATCAAAAACGTCCTGCATCTCCTCAAAAAGATCAGAAATAGCTTTCACGTCGTCTAAAGATGTGCTAAGGACTTTAAGAAATGCAGAATATGTCTGCAAGGAGAGTTTCTGCGCATAATGTAAGGCTTCTTCTTTCTTACCAATCACTTTTTGTATGTTACCCATACGACATTCTTCAAGAAGAGAAAGGTCAAAGTCAGGAATCAGTCCGTTTTCAAGGATTGCTGCTAAACTCTTGTCATACTCATCAGTATCATCAGTATGTAAAAACAAACCATTGCCAATCGAATCGAAAAATTCGGCCTTCTGAAGCTTCATATCATTGATTCTTTTAATTTTCACATGCAAAGCGTCGAGCCCCAGCAGGGTGAAAACCTTGGAAAGAGCATCCTCACAAGGGGCTAAGGTGGTCACGCCACAGTTCACCATCTCTTGAAGGATCATTCTTGCTTCATCAAATTTTCTCTCTCTACAGTAGCCTGCTAGAAGAACTCGAAATGTGGTAGACATTTCAGGTGTTACCCCACCCACAGACATTTCAGTGAACACCTCGTGGGCGCATTTCCACATCCCCTCCCTAAACAATCCACTGATGAGAGCATTGTAAGCATGTACATCCGGTTTCAATTTTCTTGATAGTAGCTCAGATAAGAAGATGAAAGCGTCTCTTACCTTCTTTTGCTTGCAAGTCCAGCAGATGAAGATTGCAAACGTTCGAGAATCTGGCCTGAATGCCAGGGCTTCGAGTTTTTGCAAGATGAACCAGGCCACTTTGGCACCAGAATGCTCGCAGATGGAAGACATAATCTTGTTGCAGAGAATGGGACTCGGTGTGCACCTCAAATCTTCCAAGAAGACAAGTAGGGCATCGAAGTCTCGTTCGTTGCAGTATGCATTGGCGACTAGGTCGACAACAGGAAGAGGATTCCGCAGCATCCCACACGACTTGCTGACTCTCCGGATCAAACCCACAGCCTCCAGAATCTTCCTGTCCCTGCAGAGGACTCGGACTGCAAATCGAAGAAGATGATCGCCATCATCTTTGGCAAGCCCCAGCTCCACCATGTCAGAGTAGACAGCGAGGAACGAATGAGGATGCGAGTCTCCTTCCGATTCCACAAGCAAACGGAGGAGTTGCTCAAAGCAAGTCGCTGTTGGAGAAATGCCTCGAGCTCTGGTCTGACGATACAAAGACATGGACCTGTCCAGGTCAACGTCGGCGACATACCCTCGAATGACGTCGCTGTAGACGTCTCCAAAATCGTCGGCACCGCGGCCCTCCAACTGCACTTCAGATCTTGATTGGGCGGAGATCAAGAACTCGGCTTCCGGTAGCATCCGGGCGCGCACGAATAGGGAGGCCAGGTAGCGCTCACAAGACGCGGGAAGTTGGAGGTGAAAGTGAGGGTGGTGCACCTCGTCGGCGGCCCACCGGAGCAAGTCCCACAAGAGACGCGCCTTCCTCGTGGCACGATCGCCACCACCTTCCTCTCCACGGGTGAACCCCAACACGATCTGATGGAAGTCGTCGGGTCGGAGGGCGGCGGCCCTCCAGAAGCGGCGCATGGACTCCGGGGCCAAGTGGAGGGACCGCCTCACGAAGTCCTTGAGGGTCGGACGCAACGTGGTGGGGCACGAAGGTGCTGCTTCTCGCAGACTCTGCTGTTGGCGACGGCGGCGAGGGGGAGAGGAAGAAGGCAGAGAAGAGTGGTGAGAGGGAAGTGTGAAGGATGGCAGCGGAATGGGCTTTGACAGCGAGTGAGGAGAGAAGAGGTCCTTGAGCCTCTTGCGGACGCCGGCGGTGGTCATTCCTTGGGGTTTCTTCTTCTTCTTCTTCTTCTTCTTCATCCTACAAGACACCTTCGCACTCTTCTCTGCACGGAAACCCACCGCCGGCGAGGAATCTCTCGTGCTGGGTTTTACAGACCTGTCGAACTATTTATAGCGTTCAAATTCTATTATTATTATTATTTTGGTAAGTAAAACTTTTAAATTTATTATTATTATTATTATTATTTGTATGTATTGTTAAGTTAAATATTTTACTTAACAGCCACGGAAGATTAGCGAGACTTGCTTTGTACGAATTGCTAAGGTTGCGTTTGCTTGTGGATTGATTCACAAATATGAGAAAGTGTAAAAATTAAAGATAAGGGTATTTTGAAAAGTTTACATTCAAAAAAAATTATTATAATTATTATTTATATATCATATTTAGTAAAAACAATATACACTGCTAATTTCGTATAATAAAAATTTCAATCTAAAGGTAAGCAGTACAATGTTATAAACCTAGGATATGAATGAATTTTTTGATAAATTACACAAAAAGTGCAATCATGTAACATTTTGTTATATATATATATATATGTATATGATAAAGTTTTCAATACTAATTACTCAATCTGAATGCTTGTACTTTACCAGCAATGAAATACAATTATATTACATTCCTTGTATTTTAATGACCGTAGATTTTGAAATTTGATTATAATAAATTAAATTCCACATAAATATCACTTTTTTTCACATAAATATCACTTACCCAACTAAATATGAACATTAATGTTAAAATTAATTTTTTATTTAACTACACATTTATTAACAATGATTATAAGTAGATCATGTAATGTAATATACTTGACGTAACTTACAATTATTATTTATTATTTGTTATTTCTAATTTTTAAAAATACTCTCATTTTTATAATGATATTCACATTTTTTAATCTACTCTTTTTATTATCAAAATCATTCTTCTCTCTCCTCTTATCTTAATATTGTTTACCTAAAAATCACTTTTTACACTCTTAAAATTAAAGAGTAAGATTAGTGAATTATAAATATTACTTAAATATAAGCTCAAAACCCTAAAAGTTACGTAACACCAACTTACAATGACACCTTAACGTATATAGTATAAAAAAGTCAACAAGACTAAGCCCAACATGATTTTCCAAGTTGTTGAGTCACTTTGGTGGAATCAAATCATACCACCGTGACCAATATAAACACAAACCAACCTAACATAATTAAGCTTCTGATAAATTCAACGTATTATCTTACAAAATAACATACTAAAAACATAAAACAATGTCGAAAACCTTTTTTTAACATACCATTCATGCCAACAACATATCATTTATATAAACAACATATCAACTCTCAAGTTGGATATATCAAATCTACAATTCAACATTCCAAAAAATATGACCCAACAATCAAATCAAATCATATCATTAATTGTCACAACACAAATAAAACAGAACCATGAATTATGCATATTTCATCTCATTTTAACCTTACACAACATGACCAGACACAAATAGTGTCTAGACACAATAATGTCAATAAAAGTACATTATCTTATAAGTTAATTCATCATATACTAAAAATTTAACTTAAAAAATAAGCACAAAATTTAGGATTTTCAACATGAATCTAGAAGAAAAATAAATGACAAAAAAATACAAAAGATTTATGTAATTCAACAATGCCTACATTTACGACCACTCTAAGCTTTTCTTCACTACAAAAGATTTATCTACGAGTTACAAAAAACTACCTTTTCATAAAGAGAATTAAGGCATCACTCACATGTGAAACTACAAATATAACATTTTACTAACAATTAAAACAATAAACTTTGAAAATAACATCAGTCTCTACACCTATCACCCATATGAAGCCAGCTACAGCACAACAAATCACAGACAAGTTTTTCATGAAACTTGTAAACAAAAAATTTGAAAATAAATATCTTCGTTTTGCATTACACCAATAACCATTTACAACAATACCAGTGATTGTCAACATCGTGTTGCATGGGCACTTCAAAAGGAAGGCACATCATTTGTCCAGAGAAACAAGGATATTTTCCTTACTCCTTGTGTGCTTACGTGCAATGAGACATTGAAGCAAAAAAGATCCCTTGATTCCAGGTTGGACAAGTGTGGCATTTCCATAAGTAGAACCTAATTGTTCATATCCTCCGGGTTATTATTAATAGGAAAGATATTAGCTGACAGCCCAAGAAAGGTGCTGGATGAATATCAAAAGAAATCCAACATAGACATAGATTACTGATCCTCAAAACTCACATGTTTAAATAAATAAATAGATCAATAAACGAATCACTTCATTTGTTTGCAGTCTTGCAACATCATGTGCGAACTGACTACCAAGTTTTCCCTGATCCTTTTGTTCTAGTGATACACACACCACTACGTTCCTTGGGAGTGATAACAAGTGCAGACATCAAAGTCCAGGCATCCCATTTGCAGAGATGCGCGTATAGAATTGCCACATCCCAAATGTCTGGGTTTCTACGCAGAAAACAGAAAACCCCACGCCATGAGAATCATGCCACCTTCGTAATGAGTGATCAGGTAACTCATGACCAACAATGTTGGATGGAACCGTATGGAGATTCCGCAGCAACTCAAATACGCAGGTTTCCAGGCAGGGATTGGGAAAACCAGAAATTCATAAAATGGTGATGAAACTGCAATAAACAACTTCATTTTAAAAATAATTATGCATTGTAAAGGGCAATCTGATAAAAAGTACGTTAGACAGCCATTTAGGTCAATGTCCACTACCAATCAGTTCTTCACCCGTTAAGGTAAGGAAAAATTCAGAAAATAACATTGGCATCACCGGAAGGATCGCAGACAGACAATTACTTCTTAAGGAAGTACAATCCATCTTTGATATCTATTTTCTCCTCTGATACTAGACAAGATAAGAAAGTCTCTAGCTGTTGAAGGGACTTGTCATAGGAAGGTTCCGCTATACAAAACATCTGCAATTGAGGTCATAAAAACATATTTGTCAGATATGCTTAAGTGTATAAAGTCGTAATGAATACCACACCTTCAGTGTATTATGGATCCTATCCAAAGCCATACTGCCAAAGTTAGTGAGCATCCCTATGATGAATCTCTGCAATTTAAAATGTACATGTCATTCTGTGCCAACAGGCCATTGAATTTGAAGATGTGTACTCTTCATATAGATACACATACATATGCACACAATAAATTATTAGGTAAACTTCACTTATAAAATAAAATTGTGTAACAGTCTCAATTTTATGATTTTTATGTAACGTTATCACAATTTAGCTTTTGTATTGCGATTTTTTGTTTTATAATCATGCTTTTAGCATTTAAGTTCTGGTTGCTGTCACCAGCTTTGCAAGATCTATCATCTATTGTCACCCATATTTGCAAGATTACCCACCATTGTCACTCCATGCACAATCTCATGCGCCACACTCAATGTCCACTAGCAAGATCATGTCAACTAAACATAATAGATGCCATCTCATTGATTATAGATATATTAACCAAATCAGCCCATCTTCTTGCTTATGGACTTGGTCACTCTTTAAAGAAGATAGCAAAGATGTATATTGATGAAATTGTAAAACCACATGCTATTTTTATTTCTATTACATCAATCAGAAATCTAAGATTTGTCTCGCAATTTTCAGGAAAGTTTACATTAAGCTTTGGGAAGTTACAATTTAGCACTGCTTTCTATCCATAAACTAATGGTTATCAAAACATGCAATTCAAACATTAGAAGATATGTTGAGTACATGTTATTGATTTAAATGGTTATTGGGATAAGTATCTTGCACTACTAGAATTCACCTATAATAATAGCAATCAAACAAGTTCACAAATGACACAAAATGAAGCCTTATATAGAAGGAATGTAAATCCTGTATCTGTTACTAAGAAAATCACTTTTAAGTTTATCTCTTATAATATTAACACTCATACATCTAAACATACACATCTCAATAACATTAACTTTTTGCATATAACCATATTTTACAATCTAGCATTCTAAACCATAAAACATAGCTAATAAAATAGTAGTTTTATAAAATTTTCCTTTTAATTTTAAGGGTGATCCTCTATCACATAATACTCGAAGTACTTTTTCACTTAATAGACCCTACTTTAATC
This sequence comes from Amphibolis antarctica, assembly GCA_024699675.1. NCBI lineage: Eukaryota > Viridiplantae > Streptophyta > Magnoliopsida > Alismatales > Cymodoceaceae > Amphibolis > Amphibolis antarctica. Next base: position 33,932 of record JAMKPZ010001079.1, read on the forward strand.
ATATGAATGATATCCTATATAATATTACCATCACTACTTATTATAAATCTAAGTATTTAAAAGTTTAAGTTTTATGAACCTCATAATTATCTAATTATATACCTTCATCATTATTCCTATTTTCATTGAACCAACATTTCATATATTTAGGTTTTGACCAACCCAATCTTTGCATCACAAGGTTACGTTCTTTGCCCAAGTACAAGGGTTGGTATTGTAACATTATATGCATAATTAGATGAAACTAATCAAAATGATCAATATCTGAACTCCATAGGCTTATTACACACCAACATCCCTGCAGACATAGTGTGAGCTTTGTTATTAATCTGGAGTCTGTGGGAAGTGGAGGGAAGTCTAGCATATTTCAGTGTGGTTCAACACTATGGGTTATTAAAACTTTCGTTAGAGTGGTCAAGTATTCATCTACCCAAGTTGTTTCATGGGATTTGTTTCATTTTTGAGTAATAAAATCTGCCACAGATTTCCAAGTATACAATGAAGTTGGCAGCCTTCCTAGCATTGATTTCACACAGACAAACTCTAGTGTTGTTTACCATACAATGACAAATTTAAGTTTTGGAAGCTTGGATCACTTCAACATCTTGGAGAAAACATGCTCGCATTCATTATTCAAACAATAATGTCAACAGAAGTTCCTAAAGATAATTTGAACCATGGTATTGAAAAGGTTATTGAAAGTTTAGAAAACATTGATCCAGAAGCAAGCACAGCCAGTCCTCCACTTAACTTCACTAGAGATCAACTTGAAAACAATTCTTGGTCTCATGTTGTTCTTGGGAAGATGGATCAGAGTTTCTTCTCCCAGGTGTGGTCTAATATTTTAAGTTTTGGAATGAACAAGGTATTACAAAGTAGGATAGAGAGGATTAAACTTCAACCACGTGAGAAGATTATTACAAGTCACTATAGCAATTTCAAGACCTTGAGGACAAGGTCTCTTCTTCAATGGTTAAGTGATGTAATAGTCTTATAGGTGTTAGGTTGTAGTTTGGGTTGACTCAATTTATATTTAGAGCCCAATCCAGTAGAAAGTGGTATTAGATGAAGTGTTAGGGTTAGGGGAGGGGATTGAGTTGTTTCTTCTTGTTGTTTGTGTTCTTGTGGAGGTTGTCAACCCTTAAAGTGTGGTAAATTATCTTCTTTTCTATTGCAACACAAATTTTCTTATTACAATCTCCACCAAAGTAGAAAACCTAACGATGTCGATTGGCAAAGTAGGAAATGTTGAAGTTTATGGAATGAGATGAAAGAGAAGGAAACTTAGAAAATTGGCAAACAAACCCTAGCAACGTTTAGATTTAGGAAGAGAGAGGATTGGGGCAACAACAATGAAAAATATACATGCCAAGAGAGCATTTGGACAAGACAACTTAGGACCATGTGCGGTAGAAGAGGGGAGAAGTTATGACAATGAGGAACAAGATAAGATGAGAGGGTGGACAGTACAATGAAAGGGGAGAGGGGGGCTTAATGTAGGAAGGCGGATTTGACTAATGGTGGTGGCCTAAACAACTGACAACATTGGTGGTTAGGAGAAAGGTGTAACTAAGGTTTCCTCCTTCTACTTAAGATCTCTTACAATTAATGAACTCCCAAAATCTAAGCTCTACCATATTAAAATATAAGAAATGGATGGAAGTAAAATATTATTCACAAGTAAAAGACCCTTATTTATAATGGCTACAAAAAGAAAATAAATATCACTTAAGCAACATGAGATTAAACCCATACACACACAAACAACCTTAATATATTATTTTCTCCAATAGAACTAAAACTAAATTACAATGAACAATAAAACAGAAAGTACTTGAAAGTTGAAACAACAAAAAAAACGACCCATTCCATAAGTCCATTGTGAGATTTGCTACATGACTTCTTTTCTTCTATACATTTCTATCTATGGTTAAATCTTTGATTAAATTATAAAATTTAAATATTTACTCACAATTCATAACCAAGTGGTTTTAAGTCTTCTTCTACACCAATTAATTTTTCTATCCTAATTGATGTGTTCTTTAGCCTCCTAACGATATAACTAATCTACCTAAGTAAAAAAACAAAAAAAATCTACCTAAGTTGATTTTTTTTCTTATCTTATTCATGATTAATAAAATCTACCCTGGTTTGGTTTGGTAAATTGTTTTGAACAAAATCATGTGCATCCTTGTATTCCACTACAGTTTAACTTCAGATACCAATGATCTTTTTCATAATTATACTTTAAATTTTGAAAGGAAACCTAGCTATACAAGGTATCTTTGTGTTATAGAGAATTAACGAAAATAATTGTCTGAATAAAGAATGCCATATTTTACACCTCGTACATCTTGAAAGAGCTTAAATCCAACTTCGTAAAAACTTTTAGAAAGAAAAGATATAGCTGATGCTAAGAGACATTCAAGTGTAAGAATTATGGGAAAAAAATTGTGGTATTATAAATCCCAATTGAACATGCTTGGAGTAATACCTCATATATGGTCATTTCTTTCTGGAGTTGTTCCTCCACAGAAGCTACAGATCGGCCCCCTTCTTCTTCAGTTGCTACAGGGTCCTCACAGGTCACCTTAAGAATATCATTCCTTACATCTCCATCCAAAATAGTAAATATATGATCATCAGACTCTCTTGAATGCTTTTCTACGATTATGCCCTGAAATAAAACATTCATCATGAAATATTATTTAATTAAATAATAAATCATTCATTTTTTATCAAGTTTGATGAGCATCACAGGAAAGTATGAGATTAGTTGAATAGGTGACTAAGATGTATAGTAATAATTTGTAATTAAACATCATGTGCTAATGATATTGCAAAAAATTTATCCCCTTTATTACTTTTAGATTTACAACTACCGTACTCAGGCATTGACACAATTGCAAGATTGCTCTATTATAACATAGAGTAATGACTCTGAATCATTGGAACAATCTCTTCTCATATGAAGCTGAGATTAAGCATATAGTGTCTATTCTACGTCATAGATATAACAACAGATTAGATGAAGTTGAAGCCTGCTGCTATTGAAAATGCCTTGTCACTGTCCTGAGCACCTCAGAGATGCAATATACAGCCATTGCAACGCCCTTGGTTTCCAACCACTCATTTATGTACAATTTTCTACTGATAATTGTAACCTATATTTGACAAAGACAATAACTTATCATTTGCAAACAAAGAAGATAGTGTATGTTCCATAAACGTTATTAATAGATTTTACTTTTGAGTGTACCATAATATGAAATTTTATTAATAAATTATGTTTATTGAACTTTTGAAAATGAATTAAGCATTTCTATGCATTATTAATATTTTAGAATATTTATATTAAGTGAACATAATACATATCAGAGTCATACTGATTTAAAAGCTGATATAAGTAAACATTGTATGATAGTGTTATTAGAATTGGATCACACTAATCTGAGCATGAACTACAAACACATCCAATCCAACCACCCCCAGTTGGATGGCTTTCATAGTTAAACAAAGAGGGCCGGTTAAACCAGACAATTAAATTGATAGGATCTGCCAGTCCAATTGGCTCAAACCATTTGAGTAAAAAACCAAGTTAGTTTCAATGGTGTGAGAGGATAGTGCTTGGATTGATAAGTTCTATGGTTACAAATTTCCTCCTTTTTTGTTCCCACTTTCTACAATCTGGAGTTTACCAATAGTTTTCTTTTGAATAATCAGTCCTCTTTGAGTAATCTAGAGCTATTTTTGAGTAATAAGTATATTTTTGATAATGATGACGGTATTTATTTCTAAATAATCATGAAGTTTATGTTCCGAGTAATCAAAGTTTATTTTTGACTATTGGTTGTAAAAGGGACAATATCCAAATTAACATTCCACGACTTAGCCGAATGGGAACTGGCACAAGCAATCAATGGGTTAAACGATCACTTCCCTACTTGAAGACTGTAAAAGGGAACATGGTCAACCTATCTAGCAGAATGCCAAGGCTCACTGGAACTCATAGGATGCATCAATCCCTTGACCAACCTACCATGTAGCTGATCTACCAACCAATAATGCCCACATGGAAAGCAGTCACCAATTGAGTTAATAAGTGAGACATACAGAATTACAACAATTATCATAGGTCTCGTTTGTTTTCTCAACTTCAACTTCAACTTTAACTCTACACAAACTCCTATATGTTATCATCATCGTACAAACTCTCATACATAAATTTTTACCTCACAATTTACTATACAACTCTATCATTGTTTGCAAAATTATCTTCAATTTCAACTCTCCACGATTATTGAAGCTAAAGCTAAAGCTAAAACTGAATAAACAAACGAGGCCATAGTATTAGGTTAATGGGTTGTATTATGAAATCATGGTAAAGCAAAATTATCAAACACTAAGGCATGTGACTAATCATAGAAAATAAAGTTGAGTTTATGTTAGGCAAGCTAACAATGGAAGGTATTCATCTACTTAGACCACTGTTAGATTGTATATCTTTATGTATTTGTGTGCTATGTTGTATTTGGTTAATCAGATATCCATTTAGGAGTATGATTGTATATGATTAATAATTAGAGAGTTATGATAAAAATCTTGCATTAGAAGTATATCCTATCTAAGCATCATTGCTTATCTCGAGTGGCTAGAGAGTAAACCTCAAATCCTTCCATTACACGTTTATTTCCCTACTCTCCCTATTTTCGAGGAGAAATAAAAAAAACCCTTCCTAGGCAAAGTCGTGGAACTCAATTCCATGACCTTCATGTTGTGCAACTAGTTTACAAACATCAGGCTATGCGCTACTGAATAAAAATATATATATATCCTATCTCACCATGCAAGTTAATTTATAGCTGAGTAACAAACTCTATTACATTATATCGTAGGAAATTCTTATTTTAGGCCAACACTTTATAACTCATAGCATAACATCATGAATAGTTGTCTAATGAAATTCTCTTATTGACTTTAAAGGCATTCTTTCACCACATAATACTTAAATACATTTTTCTGCTACATCTATCCTATTTTAATTCCATGAATAACATCTTCCATCATTTCTTCATTGTTGCTTGTCATAGGTCCTAAATATCTGGGCATCTTATTTTTAAGGATCATATGTTCCTTCAATTTTGTAAATGTTTTGGTATATGTTCCTTCAATTTTACATCATCATCATTAGTCACATACCATTTCTAAACTTACACTCCATATATTCTTAGCATTATGAGGCATTTATTTCTTCATAATTCTAATAAAAAACTAATTCCCAGAATACTTTCACCAACTAGAGCAAGATCATCACTGATTCAGCAAATAACAAATACCAAGGTATTTCTCCTTGAATATCTTCAATTGTTTCATCAATAACCACAAAAAGGGTCATAACATAGAGTTGATCCATAAGTATATCTAAGCTTGTTGAAAATTCTTTTCTCCAAGTATACTCTAAATGACTTACATGAAGTTTTTCATTCATGAAATTAATTTGATTAGAATTTTATATTAGCCATCGATGGGTGCCAAGACAATATAATTTTTAAATTCAAGGTAAGAAAAAGAAGAATTTTTGGAATAAATTTTATGAACGTAATGGTATATTTCTGAAAGATAAATTTAATGGTTACTACTATAGCAATGAAAACCTATAACAAATCAAAACAATGACAAAATATTTTCCATCATCATTCCCCAAACTACATAGGGAGGACTGCTTTTAAATCTCCCACTTGGCACCCCGTATTCCCTGTTGAATAGTTATTTTGGGTATGGAGCACGCTGTGTCCCATGGCAGGGCATCAACCACATTCCTAGCAGCATTGCTCACCACCAAATACCATACCACACCCAGTAAGTTCTTTTTCTTTTTCATCCTTGAATAAACTTAAACCGAGTTGTAAAGTCCAAGTAGCAACAATGCTAATGCCTTTTCTCATAGAATATATGCAAATATGGGGTTATTAAATAAGATAAATTTCTATAAATTATCACAAGTTGTACCTTATTTATCCAGAACGCTATTCTTCTCTTCAGCGCGTCAACAGGTATGCCAATGGCATCTGCAAGTTCCTTCGAATTCCAACTAAAGGAGAAAAATGGCACAGCACTATAAGGATTAGTTTTTGTGGGCAAAACACAACTGTACAGGTGATGATATACCTAGCTTGCTCTTGAAATTTCATTATTATAACAGCATGAACAGGAGCAACAGTGAATTGCATGCTCCTGTTATCAAATTGCTGCAGTTCAAGCTGGAAAATAAAAAATTGCATGTCAGTTCAAGTCAAAAGGGAAAATATTGTCATGGACCAGTCTAAATCTACTGATCAGGAAATTTGCAAGCTATGGCCCATCAAAATATATTACATCATGCAGCTAAAGAAATGAATGACTATATATCATATTAGAACTTAGAAGTACTGAAATCTAACCTTCACTGTTCCCAGATTTTTAAACCACAACAGTTTACGAGGAGTCTTGACTTGATGAAACCTATTAGCATAGTCAGAAAGCAATGTATTCATAGAAGCTGGTAAATTAAGAGACTCAACCTGCCAATTTTCACAATGTCAGGAACATATCATTGATAAATTCAAGGCAAAAAGGTAATATATTAATGGAATTAGTTTTTACACCTGGATGGGAGGCCAGAAATTTGAAGATATGACTGTAGCATCAAAAACATCAAGAGATACATTATTTTTTGCCTGTTCACCATCTGAAAGGCAAAGAATCTATCAGTAAATTATCAACCTGAAAATGGCCCTTCAAAATAAAATTGAAATAAGGATAATGTTCAAGTTCTAAAAAGGTGAAGAGACAGGTGCTGCTTCAAAATACCAATCTCAGAAGCCTGTGGAAGAGATGCTTTAATGTTGGTATTAATCCTTTTGGAATCTATTAGATCATTAAGCATAATTTCACATTTTTGCATGCTGCTTTCTCCAAAATGTATCTGAAAAGGTGCCTCATGAGAATAACTTCAGGTGGAACAAAAATTGCCAATGCAAATCTTTGTTTTGGGATGATGTAAACAAACACTGCAATGATTAAATCAATTTCCTAAGTTAACAAAATAAACCTTCAGGAGTTCTGAAGTACGGATCTCTGAGTCAATATCGTAATCAGACTTGCTAAGAAGCTTTTCAGCAAGCATAACACGATATTCATTGACGAGTTGATCTTTAGAGCCAATAATTCCAATGACCATTCCAAGTAAATCAATTTTTCTTCTATTACCACCACCTTTCGAGGGCCCGGCTGCTACAGGGTCAGGTTCCCAGCTAAAATTTCCAAGATAAGGGCAATAAGTTTTAAGATTAAATAATCAGAATAAAAGTAGGGCTACAATGAGAATAATATAAAAACGTAATGGACCATCAAACTAGCAAAGTGAAGATCAAACTAACAGACTAATGATAGGTACTAGCAGTGAAGCATACCACTCAGCATTTGACCAAGCTTGCTTGTCGTTGACATCATAATCATCATCAAAAGCCGCACCTTCACTGGTTTCAGCATCTCTATTCAATTCCTCAAGTAGACTGTCTCTACCATTTCCTGTTCCAGTAGGATTACCCCCAGAACCATCAGTAAGCATTGTTACAATACATTTTATAGTGTCTTTTCTTCCCCTCAAGTAGTCTCTGATTGGTTCCCCTACTGCTCCAAGGAATACACCAGTAGGATCAATTGTCCTAAGAGCTTTGATGGTTGAGATATATTGGTGCAGTATATCATTTGTCGAGGCACCAGCAGTAAGCAAGCGATGCCGTAAAGAAGTAATAAACGAATCAACAAGCTTAAAATGTTGTCCTGTGTAGTCTAAGCATTGTTTCAAGTCATCAATGGCAGGAGAACTGTATAAACAGATTCACAATAAGAAATGGTTTCCATCCTAAGATGAAACTAAAGAAGCAACTACAGAATGCTTGTTTTCTAACCATTCCAGTTGGACAACAAGAGAAAAATGTGAATCAGATATGTATTCATGTGCAAGTTCAGAACTGGTTCTATGAGCACGGTATGGTCCAAATCTATTTAACTATGTAAAAAAGTGGATTGTTGACTCATTGACAAATAATAATAATAATTAAAGTCTTCTGGAGAGTTATGCATGTGAGGTGGTGTTCTGGATTTGCATCTACACAAACTGCAGGCATCGCTAGTAAACACTAGAAAAGTCAGAAGTGCTTAAATGTGCTAAATAGATCTATGAGACTAACAACAAAATGTTTGCAAAGAACAAGGGAGATGGACCATAACCTATCGAATGATGAAGAAATCGACATGCCACAATTTTCTAGAGAAATCAAGAAACAGGATAAAACAGATACAACATCCTATTAGACTATAGCTACCTTCATGTTTGCATTAAAATGAAAGCTCTTCCTCACAAGAGATATGCATGACATAAAAGGTGATCCCCCACATTAGCTCTCCTTGGCATAAAGGGTATGTGCTATTCAAAAATATTTGCATTCAAATCAGTAAATTAGATCTCAAACATCCATGTGGCAGCAGTAACCAGATGATCCTATGTGTGACTATGACAATATGAAGTAACTTTCATAGCATTCATAAAAACTAACATTGAGAAATTGTCACTATATGATCAACAAAAAATGCAACAAAACAAGGTTGAACAAGCTCTTTGTGGCATATTTAAGTCAACATTGGAGATGTGGAACATGCAAGAATAGTGATTACAAGGGAGGTTGAAAGGTTCCACGTGACAGAAAAAATTTCAACATTAAATGCTAATTTAACATCCAATCATATTGAACTCTTCAAAGAAAATATTTGAGCAATGATAAGGTTGATCTATTATGGCCTAGAGGTCGCAAATCCTAGGAAATAATCTCTTCATTTATGGAGTCAAGGATAAGTACATTTAAATCTCTAAACTCATACCAGTGGGAGCCTCATGCACTGAGTTTATCTTTTTTTCTATATTTGTCATATTAAACATTTATTTCCAAATAGGTTGCCTTTGGCTATGGCTTTAAAAAAAACAGCAACTAAGAAGTAAACATTTGAAGCATGTATGTTGCATATGGGTTTAGTCCTACATAGCTTAACTTGTATTTGCCTTCTCTATATAACCCCCATATATAAATTAAAGCTCTTATATTTTGTTAATGAATCATTCTACTTCCATCATTTCTTATTTCCACATGGTATCAAAACCTACGTTTTGAAAGTTAAGTGTGTGAGAGATCTAGAAAAAGAAGAGGAAAACCTTAGACACCACTCCCCTCCCAACCACTAGCAACCTACACATCCTCCACCACCACCCTCCGCCAGAAGGTTGACATGCAACACTGAATGGACCATCTAGCCCTTGCTACATCTTCAATAGAGTTGGCCATTACACATTAAAGCATCTGCCACAAGCACAAAGGGTCTAACCCCCCACTTCCACTGGTGCCATGGCCATCTAGCCCCATTTCCATCCCCATCCCAAAACCACAATCACACCCTCCTCTGTCTAGCACCACTGTCACCTTCTCCTCACACTTACTTACAACTTGTGTCTCCTAAGCAACTTAGTAGTTGATGTGGACATCACTATAGTAGGCATTACCACCTTGCCATCTCATCATCGCCACAATCAATGAATTGTGGAATTGGTTGTGGAAACAGCAAAGGATTTGGATATTGCATTGGTGGGTGAGCACAAGGGAAATGTAGTCAACAATGATGTGGAGGGAATCGGTGAGCTCAATGCATGCAAGGAAGAGGGGAAAGGCAACATCAATGGAGACAAACTTGTGGATGTCATGGAGGGAGATGGATTCACAATGCACGAAAAGGAAGCATGTGAAGACTAAAAAGGGAGAAAGGGGAGAGAAAGAAAGGGAGAAAAAGAGAAATAAGAGAAAACAAAATGAGAGAAAAAAAGAGGAGAAAGTTTTTTGTAGAGAAAAAAAGTGATAAAAGTCATATTTCTTGTCATATTTTGTCAATGAATCATTCTACTTCTACCATTTCTTATTTCCACAAAAAATTATAAATCAAGCAACTATAAGCTATAAGAAATTTATGCATGGATGATGTGCATGCAATGCAAAATGCTAAAAGCTGTATTGTCAACTATCTGAGACAAACTGAAATGATCATCATTAACTATGATGTATAAAAGATTGCTCACATAGAAGAGTATACTTAAGATCTTTATTCTACATAAACAACACATAATGATAGATGTGTTGTCCCTTTTTCAGCATCAATCTCACAAGAAAAAGAATACTAAATATCTGAGAGAGGAAACCTCCAGGATTTTTTGTTGATAAAACAGAAAACAAAGGAATGTACCTGTCAGGGTAATCCACAATTATTTCAAAAAGTTTGCCAATTCTCAAATTCTGCAATGTTTCATATGCAAAGTACTCAAGACGTAGCTTCCACCTAACAAGTCCTTCAGAAGGCACGCTAATTCCAGGAAAACATTGAGGTCGTGATGCCAATGGCGATTTTAGTTCCCATGAAGCAGCATCATTGTCACAAGCATCACCCAGATAAGTTAGAAGAGCATATAAGAACTGGAGAGGAACAGCCTATGTACACAATGATTTAACAAAATCAAAATAGGACATAAAAACATTGATGCATGTTCAAGACATTTTTTAAATACTAAAAATATAATATGTATATCAAGAGAACAACAAGGACGTCTATCAAACACAACAGCAAAACCAAAAGCAAAAAGAATATGGAGACATTAAGTGAAGTTGGTTTGCATACTGCAAAAGCAAAAAGAAATGCCATGCCTGCTGCATGTATGATAGCAACCTAGTGGCAGCTCCTCAAGGTCAAATACACTTGGAGCCAATCACTGCAGAGGTTCCTGATCTATGAGCTTGTATGTCTCATCATACATCTCAAACATAAAGGGAAAGCAGATTCATATGCCACCTTTTCCTCACAGTGGCATGAACATAGAATCTAGTATCAGGTTTCACTCAGATGAAATAGAAACAACTCAAGTATCATTGAAAATATCAGTTGAAACAATGCAAATCTATAGAAGCAGTAAAAAACCCTTCTTGCAATTTTAAGATAAGACAAAACAAGATACAATTCACACATAAAACCACTAACAGTTAATTTATAGTGTTTATTATAATTAAAAGGTTACAAACATGAGTAAGAAAAAAATCTTGAAACTAAGGAGATCAAGTCCCCCGTAAGAGATCAAGTATCATTGAAAATATCAATTGAAACGATGCAAATCTATAGAAGCAGTAAAAAACCCTTCATTTGAACTTGCAATTTTAAGATATGACAAAACAAAGATACAATTCACACATAAAACCACTAACAGTTAATTTATAGTGTTTATTATAATTAAAAGGTTACGAACATGAGTAGAAAAAAATCTTGAAACTGAGGAGATCAAGTCCCCCATAAGAGAGCAAGTACGTACGTCCTCTGTGACAGCCCAATCTTGCATATTTTGTATATGCAAACACAGTTCCAAAAATATACATGGACTTCCTTATATCCTTCACAAGGAAATGCCATAAAGGTATTGTTTCATTTCACTAATACTTGTGGTGTCACTTATTCTTGAAAGGATATCAACTAGTCTACAAATACCATCAAAAATAAATAGCCACGTGTACTTTTCTTAAATTAACACTAGTGAAAAGTATATGAAAATTGCATATGACAATATTTCAATTCTCAATTTTATTAAATAAAATTCCTTTTTAAATAACATACATGTAAATTACTAAATATATGGTGTTAATAAATAAAAAACATACATGTTAATTATTATATATCAGTTTTTTGAAACAACAAAGAAACTTGGCTTGATGGTTGCGTGGGTGAACCATAAGTTTTTGAACACAAGTTCAAATCTTGCCAAACACAGATCACATTTCACCTAACTTGGAGGGCAGTTTTGAAACTTAAAAAAGGCCAATCAAAAAGTAAACCATTCGCTTTATATTAAAGATATTAAGGGAGACACCACTCCAAATATGGTGATATAAACAACCATCACATTTTTTAATCTTCCAAAATACCCACTAATAGTTAATTGATATGCAAAATTGAAATTGAAATTGAAATCAAAAAAACCAAATCAATCATTAGATTCAAAGTTGAAAATTCAAAACAAAAGCAACTATTACCTAAACTATCACTTAATTTGGGAAGCAATTATTTCTAATCCATTTATTCCACAAACATTTGCACCATTAAGAAGAAGAAAAAGATCTAAATGAATGACTGCAAACAATTTTTTAGATGAAGATTTAAAATCATATATTATTTAACAATTAATTTGCATAAAATATTAATAAATAACATAAAATGCTCATCGCATGCAATCTGAATGCATTTAACAGTAACGAGCACTAAGTGATCTAGCACACATTCCATAAATCCAATGTACATCACAACTTTACTAAATCTCTGAACCACACAAACTTTGTTTCGAACCATATGCACACTTCCAAAGGAAACACACACAATCCATACCCTAAGCAACATATCTTGAAATTGGGTGAAAAAGTTACAACATTTTTACATTAAAGTCACAAAACTAGCATGAAAATAGCAATAAACCAATGAACTAGCATAAAATTTAGTTGAACAAGAAAAAATGTATCTGCATAACCAACTTTATTTGTCTATTTTAAGTCCTAAGACAACAAAGAAGTCTTGTACATTTCTATTGACCAATCTACCTTATGTGTGGTAATGAATAGACATTTTCTGCTAAATACACTTGCCCTTTTAAGGCAAGATAACCGAACACATAAACCAAAACGTTCTTAAAAAGAGAAGAATCACCTAAAATGTGATGAGAGACACCGAAATCTATTATCCAAGAATTATCAGAAGCCATACTTGAAGTGAGAACATGAACCACTAGTGGCAGAGGAACTCTATTGAGTCTGATAAAATTGTAACTCATCGTAATCCTCTTGACCGAAAATAATAGAAGGTGGTGCTACAAAAGATTCAGCAGACTCAATGGCAACATGAGCAACCATGTTTGGTGGATGGCTAAACTTATCTCAACATTTCTTTGATAGATGATTAATTCTATCATAGTGAATACAAGGATCACATTGATGGCCACTTTGACAACCATGACCCTAGAGTTGGAGCCACAATTCCCCTACTGGTTGCCAATCTGAACTGTTAACACCAATGCATCAGAAGAGGACAATGGAGCCGACAACCCACAAAGAGAGACATAAGACATGATTGAAAGTCGTTTGAAGAGAGAGACAAGAAAGGTTAGCAGATTTGGTTCTATAAATTAGGATTTAGGCTGGCAAGGAATATGACAACAACAAACTCTCCCTGATAACACTTCTGGACAGCGAGATCGATCATGCAAGGCTAATACACATTGAGCTCATCAAGAAACTCCTAAAGCTGATTGTAGTAAGCACAAATAGATTGCTTCCCCTTATGGTGCACAAAAAGTTGTTCATACACCTCGCACACATGCAGGATGTTATTTTCGTCAATATATTATGCACACATCTCCCATATCAACTTTGACGGAAGGAGACAAGAAAGGTTACGAAAGATAGTCTTCTACACTATTGAGAAGCCATGAGATAATGATGCAATTAGTAGCATAGCATTCAACATATTCCTTTGCCTTGACATCCAATGGATCATCCTAAAGGTGATTCTCACACATATAAGTCACGAGGAATGTTTCAAAGGTAGGAGCCTAGTGAAAATAATTGACCTCATTCAATTTTATAGTAGTGACCATTAGTCGTGCAGTGAGGGGAGCAGCGAACAACTCCATTGGCAGCATCGACAATGGACTAGAGAGCACTAGAGAGTGGTGATAGCAGCAGACCGGTCACTACCCGATAGGAGAATGATGGCAAACCAGAGTCCAGATGGCAGCGACGTCAACAACAAACAAGAGACCAATGACTTAACTCAAGATATCCAACATTGATGTCTCGTCAAACTTCATTCTAATGAAAAACCAAAACATGTCAAAATTTGACTGAAATGTTGGTGGAAGTTTGCAAAAAACACAAGTCCATAGAACATTCTCAAAAGGAACCTTGCATGGCAACAATAAGTCCATCGATTATGGGCACCTTGATGAGGTGGTGCATTAACTACCTAGCATATACTTTCTTTGCATGAGTAACCTTCACTCCAAACTTAAAGATAATCACAGAATTGTCTTATACTTCAACTGATTTCTCAATAACAATAAAAGAGAGGAAGAAGAAGTGATTTTTTTAACTATTGCAGATCATACAAAGACAAGTCCCAAACACAATAAGACAAGTAAAATAACCTACATGAAATAAAATAAGGCATGAAAATAATAAACAAGGCCCACACATGTTAAGGTACAAGGATAAGAATGAAGAATAAGAAAAAGAACAAGGCTAAGAAGAAATTAAAAAAAAAATAAGAATAAGGATGAAAACAAGTAATAATATACAAAAAATTAATATTATTTTCTGTATGTTCTATGTGGAGTTATACCAATGATTTTCCAATGGTTTTATGCGAATAATTAAGAAATGAACCATGACTGATTATCTGATTCAAGGTTTTAACTTAATTTCAAACAACGATGATTTGTAGCACAATATGGGATGTGTTCCGAACCTGAGAAAGGTCTAGGTCACACATTCCAGCAAATATACAGTCAAGGTGCTTAAATGTAATGAGTAATGTTTTATCCACTGTTTTACACATGTATTATTCATTGTCCTGTTACTTACAGAAATACCTGCTTGTTAGTTTCTTATTGTTTAATAATTGTTATCATTGACTACTAAGTAAAATTTAGCAGTAGATGTTTTCTACCGTAAGTATGAAAGGAAATTGTAGCACACGCAGAGGGATTTCCATTGTGTGATTGATTGAAAATTTCTTTATTAGAAGAAAATCCAAAGAACATGAAAATCTCCTAACTTAAATAAATTATCTTCAAAGAACATTTTTTTAGAGCATATAGAAAATGATTGAGCACTGCACTCCATTATAGAACACAACAAAAACCAATAAGCACCTGTATCCAAACTTTGATCAACTCCAACACAGGAACACGGTAATCATCCCCAGCCAAAGAATATAACTTGGCCTGTTACAACACACAAGAATTTAGAAAAACGAATGCTTTGACAAAATTTAACTGCAATCAAATAAAGTAAAATTTCTTTTCAACAGGATCTTCAGATCACTTAGTCAACAAGCAATTTCAAATATAAATGACTAAAATCTATTGAAAATATGTTGAACACATTTTACAATACAAACTCACATTTAAAAGTGAGAATATAGCAGAAGCATATGCATCCTCTGTCAAAGAAGAAAATCCAAGATTTCGGAGATCGTGAACAACCTGGCCAATGTTCTGAATAAATTCATGATTCCTGGAGGTCACTGCTTTGTGATGGCTTCTACCTATATATGTTCCACTTACAACTAAAGGAAATTGATTCTTAAGATGATCACTTCCACTGATTTGAGATCCATCTTCTTCACATTGTTCAGACATCAACCCACTCAAATATTCCAACTTTCTACCAAAATACACTTGGAGCACCTCTACAAGACAAACAAACTAAATAAGTAAAAACTCCATGATGAGCCAGAAATTTGGAAAGCAGTTGGTCTCCTTATCTTTGCACATAGACACTTGAAATAATGTAAACCCCACACAATGAATTACAATCGAATTTTGGATTTTCTATGAGGATCAAAAAACTCAAAGAGTGGAAATTGGTAAAGTACTAATGGTATAAGAGATGTTGCACCAATTAATGTTTAAAATTACATCCCAAATAGGCAAGATGTTGCACCAATTAATGTTTAAATAAAAGAAATTCATCGTGTGATTTATTTATATCCATAAACAGCCTAAAAATGGACTTGTAAGGAAAATCAACTAATTTACAAGAAATTAAGAGGTAGAAAAAGACTTAAAAATTACTAAATTACAAATTGTAAAAAGATTTAAAATTACATAAATTAAAATGAGATTTAGGAGGGTTTGTGCCAAGCAGAAAATCCGAAAACGAAAAATTTTCTTGGTGTTTATACAGTTAAAAATTCCCAAAAGAAAATTGAAATTTTCTAGAGTAAATATAATTAGACTTTCCGGATTTTCACACCTCCTCTCAAAGAAATTCATACAAAAGACATCATCAATAACTAACAATATCATAATATTAATGAATATACCATTATTAAAAACTAAACCTACAAGGTACCTAAATAAGAAGTAATAATATAGTATCTTATATCTACAACAATAAGAGATCTTTTCATAATATGTAACTAATGTAATGTAACTAACGTTGACCTTAATTGAGTGATCAGTATCTCAAAATTAGTTAATTTTAAAATAATTGGTATCTCAAAATTGAAATCATGATCATTTATATTAAAACATTGATCAATTTGTATTACTACTTTTGAAGTTTTATTTAAATATTAATACTTTAAAAGAATTTGTATTATAATTGCACAGATTTTGTTTACTTTTCAATCAATTTTTTCTTATACAAATTTTGCTGACTTTTTGTAACATACACAATCAATCTTAAAATTTTCTAAGTTTTTTTTTTTTCTATTTTCTTTTCTAACTAAGATTTTCAAAATTTTCTTTTCGTAAGTTTTATCGTGCACAAATAGACTCATAGACTCTGATAAAAATAAATAGAAAGAAATGATTTATATTATCAATCCTGCATTGTGAGATTAAGTATTACTTTGCTGTTACAATTCAGTTTTGTTGCCAAATGTTGAATCTGTGTAGAAGGTTTCCAAAACTTTTATCAAACAAGGCCTGCAACTATGACATTGCAGTAGTAAAAAAAATATTATAGTGCCAAGTGTCATATATAAACATCACTTAGATGCTTACAATGTAACAATTAAAAAAAGCAACGCACCATTAAAACGGCGAGGTAGGTTTGTCAAAAGAACAGAAGATACCATCAGTTGGTACTCATACAGAAGAGCTGATCCATCAATTCCAAACTTATATTTTCCTTCTTTAGCCTCAGTATCTGACTGTAAAGAATTAACCAGCATAAGTATGCACTTCTCATGAGAAGCTTTCTGTGAAGTTATTTCTTCTAATATTCTTTTTAATACTTCCCCGGGCCAGTTTTCCTGATCAACAGAATATTGAAGGATATCAGAAAAGAGAATCAAGTGAATAAACCACGTGACCTAATTATTAGTAACAGTAATTTGGTACCCAAATCTTGGACAACCATTAAATATGACAATGATTTATTATTTATAGGTAATATTTTTAAGTAATTGGCATATCTATAGTTCTATACTAAGGGAAGACTTACAGCAGTTACAGCACTGCCAATATTGTTCTTCCCTAATTGCCCAGAAGTGCCAAAAATTTCCATGCATGTGTGGTTCCTGATGCACGGAAATTTTCCCACAAAAATTGTGGCATGAGATGCATGTGCCATTAGCAAGAGACAACGGTGCAGAGGGGGGATTTTTCCAAAAACTTTTTGGAATTGTTAGGGTTCAAACATGGATCCTTCAGTGCAAGTGCAATCTTATTGATTTTTTATTTTATTATTTATTTATCTAATCTGTTTCTTTGTTTTGGTCCAGGTGCTTTTCACTAGAACTGTCAAGCTAAACAACAAATTAGCATGGGATTGAACCATTAGTTGATAATCTTCCCTTTTTGAAAACAACAGCAAAGCCATATCAGTAACAAAACAAAAGTAGATGGAAAATTACAACCAAATGGATAGACACCAAAAAAAGCTAAACATACTTCTACTCCAAACTATTAAACCTGAGGATGGATCTCTCTAATCCACTTACATTTCTATCTGCAGAGGCAATTTTCCTATCTCTATGACTTGTTGGACTATTGTTATTCACTCCAAGTGGACCTAATTAGTGGTTGAAGATGTCTACAAGAGGATCAATTGGTAAGAATCCCAATGAAACATTCGAGAATCTTAATGGAAGAAACTACCTACATTGGTTACAAAAATTTTTGACTTTTATAACAGCTAGGAGAGTGAAGCACCTTATACAACCTCCGAATGTGAAGAATACTAGCTATGATGATTGGTATGTCAAAACTCAGCAATTGTGACATAGATGAAGAACAATATGAAGTTGAGTGTTATCAAAGGAGTTATGATGCTATAGCCTGCAAAGAACATTTGGCACACTACACATTGAAATAAATGTATAGACATGAAAAGAAACAATGAGCAAATTTTCACTCTATGCATGAGAGAAATCCGAATAGGAACACTTCTCCACATTGTACATGTTGGACATATTAGTCATACATCAACTAAGATGTAGTTGTACCTAAACTTTATACACTTGTGTCTCACTCTCTCACTACCAATTGGTTTTGAGATAAATTAGAGCTTGGTATGCACACAACACCTTTAAAACGCTTATAGACTACAAAGGTAAAACCACGAGTGTAAAAGAATATTAGACATATTACTCCTACATCAACTACAATGTGGTTGTACTTTTTTTTCTTTTTTCTTTTTTCTTTTGGTCTCATCCTAAGTACAATGTGGTTGTACTTGGGATTTATAAACTTGTGTCTCATTCTCTTATTATCAATTGGTTTTAAAATGAACTTTAATAGCACACTTTGTTATCAACCACTAACTTCAAAAGTAACAACCATGACATGTTAACAAGACAAGATCTAGTGGCAAGAGGGGATGGTGGTGGGCTAAACCCCAGGGTTTTCCCCTACGCACTAGTACCATATTACATGGATGAGAAAGGAGCATTAAACCCTAAAAAAGAGAGTTAGAAGCATTTATATAATGAGTATATGGATATTTGTTTACCTTCATACAACATAATAATCAAATACATAAAGATATCCAATCTAACAATATCATATCTTTTCATTGAATATTATGCACCAGTTAATAGAGGAAATTTAATTATAATATAAGAAATTTAAAAAAGTAAAAGTAAACCTAAAATTACTTGATTATGAATTACAAGAAAAGATTTAAATTTATATAATTTAACTGAAGTTTGGGAATAGATAAAAAAATTTGGAAGAAAAATATTCATCAAGTGGTTAACCTCATGTAGTGAGAATATAGCTCAATTTGTTGTTGTATCTTAATTCTTAAGTCTATCTATTAAATGATAGTTTGCATGTCAAGATATTGTTAAACAATTTTTTTTTAAATAAAAACCCGATTTTCTATTGCTTCAAAATGTTTACATATGAATAATAACTTTGAGTTTCTCAGAAAATGAATTTCAATCCTTTAGTACCTGAATTGGGGTGATACATCAAACTACTTACCTACACACCTCACAACAAAATGGTATGGTAAACAGAAACATCAACACATTCTAGCATTACCTACACTATTCTATTACAAATGAAGATGCCAAAACATCTTTGTTTTGATGTGATCCTCATTACTTCCTTTTTGTTAATAAAATGTCTTCCACACCGCTAGGAGGTGAGATACCTCTTCATCTTGAATTTGATTTGTTCTCATTATCTCCTAAGGTATTTGGTTATGTAACCTTCATTCAAGACATCTCTCTTAATCTGAATAAGATATCGCTTAGATCAAGTATGTTTTTATTGATTACTCTCACACATAAAAGGAGTATTGTTGTTTCCATTCTCCTATCATGAGATTTCATGTCTACTAATGTCATATTTTTTGAATCACAATACTACTTTGAGTTTAATAAAACACCACTTGGAAATCCACCCTTGACAACCAATGTGCCTTATAATAGTAGTTCTGAGGTCATAAAATATAAGTCATTATAGGTGTATCATTGTCAATGGTAGACACCACCTCTCCCAATGACAAGACTAATCTCAACCTCAAATGCAAATCTAGACATATCAACTCCCACAACCTAAAAGTGTAACTTCTTAATTATGCTACAAAGAGTAAAAGATCTTTTACTACCTATTCTATTTTTAATTTTTCGCCATATGATAAGTTTCACCCTACCTTTCACAATTTTGCCCTAAGAATCTATCCCTAAGAATTATTACGAGCCACTTCAACTACCATATTAAAAGCAACTATAAATGAAAAAATAAAAGCCTTGAGATCATGTAACACATGAGACTTAGTGATCAGTCCTGTAAGAACCAACGTGGTAACTACCAATGGATGTTTGTCAACTACAAATCAAATAAATCAATGGACCATTACAAAACACATTTGGTGACCTAAGAATTCACTCAAACATACAATATTGATTATGTAAAGACATTCTCCTCGATGTCTCATGTCAACTTCATCTAGGTGCTACTATTCATAACCATCAATCAATCATGGAAGATAATTCAACTAGATGCGAATAACACATTTTTTATAGAGATATAACCAAACAAATGTTTATGAAAAAACCTTCAAGGTATATCACTCAAGATAACTTGATGTTCAAACTGAAAAAGGTGATCTATGAACTGAACGAAAGTCTATGGACATATTTTGAAAAATTTAACAATGTTGTGATAGTTAGCAGCATTTGTCAATGGACAATGGACTATTTTGTACTTTGCAGGAAGACAAATGAGGGTAGTATGACTCTAATAGTCTAAGTAGATGATATTTTGTTGACAATTAGTGATGTTGCTATCATTTCTGACACCAATGAATATTCAAGGAGATACTTTGTTACAAAGGATATGGATAAATCCAAGTAATTTCTTAGGTTCCATTACTCATAAGGGTACCATTACTTCATAAATATCCAATTACATTAATATTGTATTTCTCGTTCTCTGTATAATATACCTTTCTTTCTTACTAATGACAAATTTCAGTCTCTCCCTGATTCTTCTTTTCCACAAGTCCAAGAAGGAAACTGCAGACAGAACAACAAAAACTCAACCAGATCAACGTTATTAAGGCAGACAAGAGTTAGCCTTGAGCTCTCAAGCACTAAGGGAAGCACACATAAATATTTTTTTTCTCCAACTAACAATATGGAATGGGCCAATTATAAATAGATCTATACCAAATTTAAACAAGCACTATGAAAGTTAGCCACAACTTTAAATGGCAATTGAAGATTGTTGAAAAGAAATATTATTACATGTAAAGTGCCCTTTTGCATTTCATAAGCTTCAAAATAGCTATCAAAATGCCGCCAAACCTTCGAGACAGTATTTTTATGGAATTTGTCCTGCAGTGGCAGAAACAGAAATTAGAGTATTACATGGTGGAATTTGAAATATAAACCCACCACACGATATTAAACTCCATCTAAAGCAAATAACCATAACAATATTCATATATGTACACATGTCAAAAATATAAAAAAAGAAAGTAAGCCTTGGTGCTAATGGTAAGATTAGTCCATGTGAGTTAAAGGTTGTGTATTTGAATCCTAAGAAAAAAATCTTCACGACTCCACCCATGGAAGTAAGGTTCTAAATGTTTGGAGAATGGACCATCATTAGATCCTACATAGATGGAGGCATTGTACATCATATTTAAAAAATATATGTTACAATTTAACATTTCCATTGTTGAATTCACCTGGATGCAAGAAAAAAAACTTGCTGTTGGAGGTCTGGTGTGTTATCTATAAGAACATGACAATTTAAATGCTAAATTTCAAAAAAAATTGATGATTTTTAGAAAGCATTGTTAGAATTTGAAACTTCAAGTGCCAATACCTAACAGATTTTTTTAATAACTAAACAAGGAAATATAATTGTCAAGTTCCTTCAAGTTATAAAACCCAACTTTGATAATGTTTAGGACATAACTATAAGCTCTAGAATAAGGTATCAAATATCAGTATCATATCAAGAATCAATCTTTCAAAAAAAGGAAATGTATTAAGGATCAAGAATCATATTGATAGAAACACAATATTTTTGTGACTAAGGCCAAAAAAATCCAAATTTCAACTTGAAACTCAATGAAAGATAAAACAAGCAATGATAAGTATATGGGAAATGATACTCTAATGGTGTCTCTAGAGTGTCATCCCTAATAGTGAGTTTTAGACCAGAATTTTCTCTTTGAACAATCGAAATTTTCTCTGCACCACCGGAATTTTCTCTGCACATCACCAGATTTTCCTCTCCGAACGACCGAAACTTCCACTACACCACTGAAATTTCTTTTGCACACCACTTGAACTTCCTCTACACCACTAGAATTTCCTCCAAGCAGCACCGAAACTTCCTCTGAACCACTAGAATTTCTTCTAAACTGTCGAAATTTCCTCCAAGTACCACCGGAATTTCCTCTCCGAACCACCGAAATTTCCTCCAAATACCACTGAAACTTCCTCTACACCACCGGAATTTCCTCTCCAAATCACCGAAACTTCCTCTACACCACCGAAATTTCCTCTGCACACCACCTGAATTTCTTTTACACCATCAGAATTTCCTCCAAGTACCACTGGAATTTCCTCCAAGCACCATCAGAACTTCCTCCAAGCACCATCAGAACTTCCTCCAGCAAACCTGCACCACTAGAAAAGTTTTCTAGTAACGCCACTAGAAAATCGGCTCCCTAAGTATATAAAAATACCTAGATAATTTTTCTAGAAAATAATCCTACATGATGTCAATTAGATAGAAATAAAGTAGTCATGTACAAATAGCCAAAAAAAACCATCATGGCAAAATGATTTAAAATTCAAGTTGCATTTCAATATATATCACATTACATTTTAATAAAATCTAACTTATAATTGAATATAATCTAAGTTACAGTTTAAAATATTTCATATCATATTTTAATAGAAACTAACTTATGTTTTATCATATTCAATTGCAATATATAATGAATTATATTAAGATAATAGTGTCATATACTAATAACAGTATATAAGACTTGAGAGGTTACCTGATTCTGTGCTCTCTTACTTGACAAAGAAATATAAAACTGGGTGTTAATCTTTTTGGGCTGCTTTGTTACTTTTCTAGGGTCTTCTTTCTCATGTTGGGCTTTTTCTTATGTTGCTCGTTTTAATGCTGTTTGTTATTTGCTGCTTGTTTTTCGCAAGGTTTTGATCTAGTCCCTTCATTTTCTTGTATCAACTTCTGCAAACAGCCCAAATCTGATAAATAATATTTTAAGGTCATTAAATTAAAAAAACTTACGTTTCAATATATATCAAGTTACATTTCAATAAAATCTCACTTACAATTTAATATTTATCATGTTACGTTTATTATGTGTTAGGTTACAATTCATACACAAAATAAAAATTAATAAGATTATGCATGATACAATAGAATTTCCATAATCTCCGTAATTAAAAATTTAAACAATTTTAAGATTTTAGACTATATTAGAAATTTTTATTCCTATAATGTACTTGATGTTTTTTTAAGAAATTTCACATCAATTAATTAAAAAAAAAATTAGAATACAAGAGATAGGTAGAAGAGGAATGCAATTCATAAGTAAACATGATTTTTTAATAAAAAAATCATGATTTTTTAAAAAAAAAATCATGATTTTTTGTGATTTTTTGATACTTATGCCATTTTTTATGTAACAACTTTATTTTTTCCTCTATTCCCTTCTCTCTTTTTTCTGTCTCCCCCTTTTTTCCATATTTCTTATTTCTCACTTTCTTCACCTTCCTTTTTTTCTTTTCTTTTTTTCTTTCATGTGCTTCACACCCTCCATCCAAATTAACAGTATCTAATCAAAATTACTGATTTACAGTGATATTTAGATATCACAAAAGTAGGATCAACATTATTCATGGAGCTGTGTAGATATCAAAGATTATCCTATGATGGAGATTATGTTGAAACAGGATGAAAAGATTACCATATTAGAGTTACCATGTCAACTCACAAATGTTAGATTCAAAAGAGAACTCAGTTGAATTTAACAATCATAGTGATCTGGCAGTTACTCCTGCTTACATTAGGTGTACCTAACTTTTGTAGAAACAAGAACACCCATTGGAGTATTTCAATTTACAACAAGACAATGGTAATTGCAAACATTGATTATATAAACATCCTCCATTTAGTTACATCATGTTTCATTTAGTGACAGTTTTTCATAACTATCCTCATTTTAGTGGCATAGTGTTTCATTTTTATAATATCTAACCAAGTTAGACGATTAGATTGTGGTAAGATTCCCTGCTATGTCAGTGTCCTCAAACAACATAGCACAAACACTGTTACTCTCTACCATCTGTTAACCACACTTGAATCCAATAGATCCTCATTTGCACATTGTGATGCTTATGTAATCCCACCAGCTCCTGCAGGAGATGAAACTATAATGAAAGATATAAGAGATTTGAGTAAGGTTCACGAGCAAATCCCTGAAGATAACTTGGAAGATTATACCCCAAAGTTTTAAGTTAACAAGAAACTTCCGTAAGACAATGACATTGAAAAAGAGTATAAAAATAATATGATTAATTCAATGGAAACTATAGTGAAAAACAAAACTAATGAATATGTTAAAAAAGAAGTTGCAAATAATTAATACATTGAACCAATGAAGGAGCTTCCAAGCATGCTTGACAAGGACAAGTAGAATAATAATTTGGTTATAAAAGATGTTGTGGGACCTGCATTTTTCATAGTGATGAAGGTTATGATTTTAAAGATGATACCTTCTAATTCAAACAAACTATTTTCCATCAAGACCAATTTAGTATATGCATGGAAAACATGGAACAAAAAGAATTCCATTCAATACACAGCCATTCTATAAGGAAGTTGAACACAGCAACTGTCAACTTCTAACAAAGACTGCACCATGTTTCCATCACTGAATTCGAAACTTGTAACATTTTTAAAGAAAAAATTTATTATTTCAAAAAGCTCCATAAAACAATCCTCAGCAGAAAGCCCTTGTTGTTGTTCCATATTTCTAGCTTCAAAAGCATTTGGTTTATATTTAATGGCAACGTTTTTCGTTCTACACCATGTTCTGTTTACTTTGTAATACAAGATATAACCTCCTCAACCAGATATAATCCAGTAGTAAACACAAATGCAACAACTAGTTGACTTAAACCAGTGAGTACGACAACCTGAACTTAATTAAATAATCAATAGACAAAAGCTACGTCTTAAATATCCATTACGACAACTGACATGTGGTGAAAGGTGAAGATATATTTATCCAAAAAAATCCCCAATGAGACCACTGGTGCAGTCTTCACATGCAACGACCCGTAACACAACAGAAATCAGGTTATCATGCGAAGATGAAGCTGAGCATGCAGTAAATCATCAAAGAGTCCGCTGATAATGATAAAACATCGGTGCAAAGAGCAACTCCGTGTGTATTTTTAAGTATCGACGAGAAGATGGATGAAAACATATAAGCAAGGGTAAGTAAACAAAGCGACCTCTAAGGCATGGAGGAAGTGATCGTGCACGAGTGAGGCCAAGCCATAACGACAGAGAACTTGGACAGAATCGGCGAATCGGGCATCCCCGTCGCCACCGCTTTCACCTAGAAGAGCTTCCGTAGAGTCGCAGAACCCGGCCCAGCTCTGCAGAACCTCCTCGATGGCGTCATCGTCCATTGAGTCTAGGACATGTGTATCTAGCTCCATGGTGGCCAACCAAACCCTAGTACATGGGGGATGGAGAGGGTTTTGGGGAAGGAAGCAGAGACAAGCAGGTCTTCGTCTTCGCCGTCCTTCGAGAGAAAGATGCGGAGGAGATCGCCCGGCAAGGCGGCAACCCGTCCGACTTCGTAAATAAGGTTTTCGCGCCTCTTCGGAATTTTTGTCGTTTCGCGGCTAAAATGACCTCTTCGGATGAAACCTGCGCCGCCACTTCCCCGTGATATAAGGCAATTATTTTTTAAAGTGCGTGAAAATTTTTGTTTCCATTTTCGCGATGTTTGTATTTTTAAATCGGAAAATAATATTTTAATGGTGTTATTAAATTATCATTTTTAATAATATTATTTTTAATAATTTAGATTAAATTTAATTAATTATATAAAATAAGTTTATATTGTTACAAAGTAATTATATAGATCATATATTTATAAATTTTTCTTTCATATACAATATTTCGATGAACAGTACTTTATATAGTTAACCAAATTTAATGTATATCATCTAAGAAGATAACATCAGTAAAGAATCTATTTACTTTTAAAAATAATAAAAAATTTAACTTATTAATTTTCAGTCTTTTACGTTATTTCTTATTATTTTTAAAAACACAAACATCTCCTTACAGATCAATACAGATAGGATGAGGGATTTTTCACTTCTCCGTAAATTTGTATATAACATTATTATTATATACATTATTATTTTATAATTTACTATGTATCTTATAATTATTTAATTAATTTACTATGTACTGTAATAAATGTAATTGAATCATTTTACAACAAACGTAATCTAAGTATAGTTCTTTCAATTCAATTTGATATAATATTTTAGGTTACATTGAAATTAATTATTTTGAAACTATATCGGTTTTTTTAATATTAAAAGGTTAAAATTAAAGATAAAATGATAATAACAAAGTTAGAAATATAACTAAACAGTGTCGATGAAGCAATAAAAAGTTACGCCAACAAGACTGAGCAACATCACAAAAAAAAAGATTATCGCAATACAATAATGGGAAGCTTAGTTGTGTCCTTTAACAACATCCATTGGTAGTAGATTTATTAATTTCAACACCACCTTTTGTGGAGTGATATTGGTGTTGGTATCTTATTTAGACTGAATTTTATTAAAGAGATCAGGGTAATTATCTAAAAAAAATTAGGTTTCATTCTTTTTTTATT
Source organism: Amphibolis antarctica (assembly GCA_024699675.1). Classification (NCBI taxonomy): domain Eukaryota; kingdom Viridiplantae; phylum Streptophyta; class Magnoliopsida; order Alismatales; family Cymodoceaceae; genus Amphibolis; species Amphibolis antarctica. Next base: position 60,706 of record JAMKPZ010001079.1, read on the forward strand.
TTCAATTTCTAAAAAAAAAATTAACTTTACGATGACATATATATTTTTTAATATATTTCTTTTATTAATAAATTTATTCTTTTCTTTTATTAATAAATTTATTCTTTTCTTTTATTCTATTTCAAAATTATTTATAAAAAAATTATTTTTTCTACCGACAAAAACGGAAAGTAAAAAAAAACGACTCCCCAAGATACCAACAACGGACAAAGTAAATCAAGAGATTGAATACGAAGGTGATATTCAAACAAACATTTGAAAATACTAATAAATTTTTTGTAATCTAAGGTTATATTTGTTAACGATGTGAGGTAAGGTATTTATTGTGTGTAGTTAGTTATGTATAATAATTAAAGTAAAATAGGATAACGTAGCAAATTCTTTTACTGTAATCATTATATGTAAAATTTTGATAATACTCTCACCTCTTTCACCTTTTTTTTTTCCGAAAAACGTGTCTCTGTTGTGCCCTAGTCCCATCGCTGTTGATCTGCCCTTCCTCTCACACCCAATCCACCCTTCCTCCCGCCTCTCCTCCTGCACGCATCTTCTCTCACACTTGATCAACCACTCCTCCTGTACTTGATTTGCCCGTTCTGTTGCAGTGACAGTCTACCGCCCTCGATTTGCCCCTTCTCCTGCCACAACTGCCTAAACCATTCGATCTACTCCTCCTATCGTAGTGACAATCTACCACCCTCGATCTACCCCTCCTCCTACCACAACCACTTGAACCACCCAATCTGCCCCTCCTGTCGTAGTGACGGTTTGCTACCTTCAATATGCTAGTCCTCCTGCCACAACTACCCAAACCACCCAATCCGCCCATCATCATAGACCCAAACGAGTAAGCATTCCATTACTTTTATGATCATTCAAAGAGAGTAGTACTTGCATTCAAACTTATGGGATTACCATCTAGAATTTTCTATAAAAAAAATTCAATGAAGATTATAAAATTACAGTGAATATTGAAAATTTTTAGTAATAAATAGGTATTCTATTTTTATAGTGAAATTTGTAAATTTACTTGTGATTTTTACAATGAATGTTGTAAATACATCATTTTTATTTTACCATTTTCATTTTATTTTTCTCATAGGTAAATGTTAAAGATTTTCATAATTCTGTATTACTAATATTAGTGATGAATGTTTGTACTTTTATTTGAATAACATAGATCTAATTATGCTTGTACTTTTACTTCTATCTAGTTACATTTAAAAAAAATAGTAAAATATTACATCTATTTTGTTACTTTTAAAAGATAGATAGACTATATTTATTGTTATTTTCTAAGATTATCTCATATTACTCTACTACTTTTATTTCATTAGTGATGAATGTTTGTAGTTTTAGCTAATTTTCTAGGTTTTTAGATAGTTATGGAAACTTTATTGACTTAGATCTTAATGATTCAATTCAGTTGATGTTTCGTTTTGAAACACAAATACTCCACCTGCTTAATTTAGTGTATTCAACATAGACTACAATACACAATGTTGGATACATTGATAGGGAAGTAGTGTGTTAAATAGGCATTGAAAAATTTATTTTGACACATGTCGAATGATGCCAGATATATTTAAGAAATTATATTCCATTTTAAAAAAACATACACTCCCTAATTAATAATCGTTGGGTGAGTGTTAAAGAATAAGTCAAAATATTTTTGAAAATATATGCATATAGAAGAAAAATAGAATGATGCAAATAGCACTCCAACACTTTGGACAAATAATTAATAAATATATTAATAAAGTATTAGATATTATAATAGTGTGGATGTTTAATGGTTATGCACTGAGGAAGGACCAAGGGGGAGAGATGAAGATGATGGATGATGATTGCAAAAGCATTGAAGCAATAATTGCATTGTGCGGAAGAAGGTAGCGGCTGTGTTGCATAGAGGAGAGACAGATATGTTGGACAACGACGATGAAGAAAGGACAATTGTGTGTGATTCCAAAAGGGGAAATGCAAGGTCGCATGGAGGAGAAGATGAAGGGTTGGTATGTAGAAGAGAAGGGGGGAAACAAATTCAGAGGGGGGTGGTTGAGAAATAAATTCTCAACCTCCTATTTATATCATTTAAGATTAGAAATTAAATTCCTAATCTTTAACAAACATAAGAAATAGATATAATTCAATTCTGCCAATTCTTTGGACACAAACACCTCCTAAATTTTATTATTTTTCTTTTCTAATAATTTTCAAGTACTCAAACACCTTGTACTAATTGTAGAATCAATTATTGGGTTAAACTTGAAAAGTTTAAGACTTAGGGTACATTTGTGCATACAAAATTAGTTAGAAATGAATTAACAAGAATTTATTTTTTGAGTAAAATTGAATTAAGAGGAAATAAATTTAGTGTAAAGTATTGCGTATTTATCAAAATTGAATGAAATTAAAAATTCTCATTGTCAGATGAAAGTAGGTGAGAAAACTCGAGTTGACTGAATTTCGGATGATTCAGACCTTACGAGCTTAAATTTCATTTTTGTCCTAAGCTAAAAAGTGAATAGTATTAATGAAAATGAATTGAATTCAATTGTAATAATACAAACAAATGATTCATGAGATTTCAATTCAATTCCTATGAATTCCATAAACACAAATGAGACTTCATACTAAAATCAATATATCATTTAGAGAGATGATATACTAGAAATTTTTTTATTGTTGAAATGTTAAAAATCTATAATATTTTAATTTTTTTTAAAAGTAAATATAAATTTTCACAAGTGTTCCATAAATTTTTTATTTTTAAATTTTTAATATTTTAATAATAAATTTTTTTTCGTTACTTTTCAAGGATACAACCCTCCCTTTAAAGATAGATTTAAAGAATGATGAGAAAATTTTAGAGGCGCGGATGCAGCATAAATGACAAAAAAGAGAGGATAAAATCATTGTGACAATTATATAAAATAGAATAATGTGAAATAGTTGATAAAACTAAATTTGATAACTCATAAAAAAATGATTACATTTTTTACCAAATCAATCTTAAACCCTAATAAATTTACTACCGTATAAATATTTTAACATTTCACCTTTTTTACCCCATTCTCGCGCCTAACCGTCTCCTCCCGAACGGGCCGAACCCTCGACGCCTCGCTCGCTGCCTTGCCGCCTGCGTCAGCCTGCTTGCGTCGGCGGCTCCTTCCGCTCGTATCGGCCGCTCGCTTCGTTGGGCGCTTTTTCCGCTCGCGTCGCCCGGTCCTTCGGCGTCTTTCGATCGCGACGGCCGCTCCTTCCGCTCGCGTTGGCCGAACCTTACGCTCGCGTCGGCGGTAATCTTCCTGAGATTTTTAAACTTTTGATTAGGATGATAATGCTCGAAATGTTGAAGCATCCTGTCCGCTTGCGTATAGTGTTTTGATTTTTTCTACCCTAATCGCTGTTTTGTTTTTTTTAATACATGCCGTTTCGATGAATTCCCGTTCTTTGTTATTTTTCATCTTGTTATTTGCTGTTTTTATTTTTTAAAATTATTGTTTTGATCTTTGAAAATTATTTTTTTCCATATAATACTGTTGGATTGGTATGGAAATAGAGTCTTAAAAATTTCCACATTGTTTGCTTCCACATTGTTTAATAGAAATGCTTCGACATTAAGAAAACAACAAACTACTCGTTGTGTTTCAAATATTACATCTTTGGTATTTCAAACTTATCAAGCACATGTATCTGGTGGTGTTAAATGTACTTAATTTGATATTTTTCATATGCTGTTTTGTGGTTACATTCTGATTGTTTTTAGAGTTGGAACTGGAAAAGAGAACCCTCTTTAAACCCTTGTTTCTTCGCTCTCCGTCTGATTACATTCTGATTTTTTGAGTTGGAACTGGAAGACAAGTAGAAGAGGTAGCAATTGGAGGGATCTGGGATTGAGCAAGCATGGTGAAGGCATACTTGCGGTACGAGCAGGGGCTGTCCTTTGGCTTGATCACTTCCCTTGACTGCAACATTTGCTTTGACACCACGGGGAAGCACTTACTCTCCCCCGCCCTTGATGCCCTTGGTATCTGGAACCTCCGCCAAGGTGTTTGCACCAACTCCCTCTCCTTGATCACCCCTTCCAACGTTTCCTCCTCCTCGCCTCGCCGTGCTATCACCTCTATAGCATCTTCTTCGAACTTGTCATCTCCATCGGTAAGTGACCCTAACAATGTCATCTCCATTTTCCCTTAACCTCTGATGCAACTGTATTGGTGTCACCAACAGGCGGCCACAGGACATGCGGATGGAAGCATTAGGGTTTGGGATTGCTCCAAAGCGTTGTGTGATTGCACGCTCAACGGCCACAAGGGTGCAGTCACCGCCCTACGTTACAACAAGATTGCTTCTTTGCTCGCATCTGGGAGTAAAGACAACGACATCATTCTTTGGGATTTGGTTGGGGAAACTGGCCTCTTTCGTCTCCACGGGCACCATGACCAGGCAATCCATGTTACTCTGCTGTTACTTTGCGTACACATATTGTATGAAATGTTGATCACTCTTGTATTGTGTGCTTGTAGGTGACTGATGTTGTCTTCTTTGATTCTGGCAAGAAGCTTGCCAGCTGCTCTAAAGATAAATTTGTTAGAGTGTGGGATCTTGATACACAACACTGTATTCAGGTAGTTGGAGGCCATCATTCTGAAATATGGTCACTCGAGGTTGACCCAGAGGATAGGATTCTAGTAACAGGTTCCTCAGATCCAGAACTCCGATTTTATCATATTAGGACAAATGAGAATGCCAGCACTTTGTCTATTCATGGTAACAATGACGAAGTTATCAACGGTGAACCTGCCCAAGGTAAATGGGAAATCTTAAAACTCTTTGGGGAACTCCAAAGGCAGTCAAAAGATCGTGCGGCAACTGTGAGATTCAGTAGTTCTGGAAATTTTCTAGCTTGTCAAGCTGCAGGGAAGATGGTTGAGATATATATTGTTCTCAATAAAGTTGAGTCAAGGAGAAAAGCAAGGAGGAGAATTCGTCGGAAGGAGAAAAAATTGGAGAAAGGATCTGTTGAGATGACCGAGGGTAGAGATATTGACGTGGTATCTTCACATGAGGCCAGCTCCCATGCTGTAACTGTTTCAGATGTGTTTACACTTCTTCAAGTATTACGGGCAGGAAAGAAAATAACGTCCATTGCCTTTTCTCCTGACAATCTTGGTAGTGGTAACCTTGCCACATTAGCACTATCACTGAACAATAACATGTTAGAGGCTTATTCCATTAGGAGTGGTGGAGCCACCAAAACACATGCCATCGAGTTGCCTGGACATCGTTCTGATATCCGCAGTCTTGCCCTTAGTTCAGACAACACTCTCTTGATGTCAACCAGCCACAATGCTGTCAAGTTTTGGAATCCAGGAACTGGTTGTTGCTTGCGTACTGTCGATTCTGGGTATGGTCTGTGTTGCTCTTTTGCTCCTGGGAACAGAGTTGCACTTGTTGGTACAAAAAGTGGGGTACTGGAAATCATTGACGTTGGTAGTGGTAGCTGCATAGAAGTAGTAGAAGCACATGCTGATGCTATTCAGTCCATTACCCCACTTCCAGATGGCAGTGGTTTTGTAACAGGTGCTGCTGATTGTGACGTTAAATTTTGGGAATATCAACATAATAAAAAGCTTGATAGTGTGAGCTTTCCCCATTTTTCAGATCTTTTTTTATTTTTAACAATGATCTATTAATGTGCATTAGTTTATCTGATATCTTTTCTTATTCCAAAACTTTTAGTTCTTAGGCACTTGATCTCTTTAGAAGGAAATGATGATTCCAATAAATGACTAGTTTACTCCTATACAAAAGTTGAAAGACAAGGTGCCTAACAAAGTAAAGAACAGAAACATCAGAAATGTATTAGATCAAGGATTGACATAGTTTTGACTTGATTGGCTAATTTCTGAAGACACTAATTATGGATGTTTTATTTGTAGGCATGATCAAATTTTGCATAAAGACTACAATAATAAAAAGTACAATCCATGCTTTAATCCCACAATATGGAGAATTTTTCCTTTAAATTAAGTTTAAAATTATGATCAAATTGTAAACCAAACATGGGTAAGAATAGATTACATTCTAGTTTGGATTGAATTTCCTTTTCTAATGAGCATATTTTATTCTATTTAAAATTTTTAATTAACAAAGACATTATTTCTAGTTGGAAATGAATTATTTTTTTGTTATTGTGTTTTCCCTTTGGATGTTTCTTCATCTCTGCTTTTCCATTCTCTCTTCCATATGCATGTACACTAACAAGTGGAGTTCATAATTATCACCACTGCTTAGGTGCCAAAATGACACATCAAGATCAAGCATTTTAATGCTAGATATATATTTTTCTGAATTTTTCTTAAAATTTACATTATCTTGATCCTATTATTGTTTTTTTGTATATTACAACTTTCTAATATTAATGTTATTTATAATAAAAGTATCCATTAATAATTATATATAATCATACAACATAAGAGATGATACCTAATGCACATGGCTTTACCAATGTGGAGGAGTGTCCAATTTTAGGAGCCTTACCTTTGTAAATGGTGAGATTATTTTCTAGGATTCAAATTTGCAACCTCTAGGTCACAATGAAGCATTCCTAGCATATATGGTAGGAATTTTTTTTTTTTTTCAAATCACGGAATAGGCAATTTTTGGTGACCATTCGAGGCGTCTTATGTCTTGGTAACTATGGTGAAGTTAAATGTAATCTTCCAAGGAGGAGAAAAGAACATAGTTATTTCACATTTAATCCTATAAGTGGTTTATTTTTGAATATATCCTATGAGTGATTTGTTGGATACCTTGTTGGATGTATGCAAATATTCAAGGCCAAGAAGAAAGCACTGCAACACTCTTCATATGGTTCTTCTTAATCCAAGTAATTGCTATAATCTTGATAACATACGGTTATTTTTTTGTTAGCTTTTAGTCTTGTCATTGTAAATATAGTCCAAATAAGATTAATATATATATGTACCATTTCATTTTGTTTATTTGCTTTTAGATATTATTATGCTTTCTTTACATTTATTCTTCTTGTACAGGATACAAAGCAGTTTGTCACAAATGTTAAAACTTTGAAAATGTCCGAGGATGTGCAGGTGGTTTGTATTAGCCCAGATGCTAAATATATTGCTGCTGCAATATTAGACAGCTCAGTTAGGGTGAGAGCTTATCCACATCGCTTTTAAATTTATGGTTTTTTGATAATCATTTAAATTATGTCTGGTTCTGCCTTTTCTTGGCCAATTT
>JAMKPZ010001082.1:0-21224 GCA_024699675.1 Amphibolis antarctica
GATTTCTTATTTATTTCGAAAAAAGTTCAAGTCAGCAATTCAAAAATTGCTCACGCGTATGTTAGAGAGTAAACAAAGGTATGTTTGATGATAAAATATTTTAATTTTAAATACTGTAAAGAATAATGAAATTAACTTTTATAATAAATTATAAAATAAAAATTTATATAATAATAATAATAGTTAAATATATATGTAAATTAAAACTGAAAAATGTTTGCCAGTACGCTAACGTACGCTCCAGGTCCAACAATCACAACTCGAATCCGCGATCCTCTTCTTCCTCTCTCTCGATCGATCTCCATCTCACGATTTCTGCCGAGGCTTTGGGTGCTTGCGGCCGAGAAGAACGCCAGGGCATGGGCTAGACTCGGCCTCCGTCTCCGACCCAGAAAGCTCCAGCTTGTTGTGCTGGATGGATGGCAGCCTTTCTCATCCCGTAGCGGTATCGGCATCTCCGATCACCGTTACATTGGCGTAGATGGATGGGAGATTTCCACACTCATCCAAGTAAAATGAATTACTCAACAGACAAAACCTGAAAAGCACTTATACCATGCATTAATCTTCAAAAATTAAGCAAGAATCACATACATTAAAAGACAATATTGTTTAAACTAACTTCAACATTACAGCATTGTCTATATATTTGTAATAATATTCATTACATCCATCATGTTTAAATCAAAACATTGCATATTAGGTACTGTAATATGTGAATTGGACTTACAACAATTTTAAATAAAAAAGTATTAGATTCACAATATCATATATGACAAATATAATCCATCAATATAAAATGCATAACACATAATATCAAGTAGTGTAAATTACAATTATAAAATTACATATAGACGTGATACTTACAAAATTACGAAGCCAAACAATATTGGTATCAACTACATCTCCTATTATTGTAAATCTTCTAAATGACCTAAGTAATGGTGTGTCTTTCACTGCAACTTTAATTAAAACTTCACATCATTCACCTCTTATAGAATGTCATGAACCAACTTCTCTGGGTCTTAAGTAATAAATAAGTCAATAGCTACAACTTCTAACCCAAGATGAATTGTACATGGACAAAATGACAAAGATCTAATTTACATACAAAACGTGAAAAAGTACATCACATATTACCCTATAAAATACATATAATGTAGCAATTTTTGTATTAAAAAAAAACTACCAGTTGTCGTGCCTGTGATGAACTCATATGGCTTGATGACCCTGAAGAAAATAGTGTTTGTGGAATGCCCACTGATGGGACAAGCTACAATATAAAAATAAATACAAATATATTTATAACATTATTAACAATGCACAATACTATGTATATCAAATTAAAATCATATGAACTACGCTAAATAAGTACTTGTAATAAAATGTCTTTCATCCCGATCAATTCTGCTTGAATTGATGACACTTGATCTTTTAGACTTATGCCACTCGAATCCTTTGATGATTTATCAAAATATTCATTTTCAGATGCTCAACTTTGCCTAGAAGATGATGAACAATAATCGATGGGTCGGAGGCCTAATCCTAAGCCTCATATACGTCCACGTTATTCCTTGCCAAGAACCTGGCCAAATATATCATGTGGACTAAGCACATCTTTAATACTATTTCCTTGTGACTATTGTGTATGCCTTATTTCTTGTATTTGTTCCTTTTTCATATAAAAATGAAGTCATTCTTAACACATGTGTACAACGAATCTACAATTATATGTAAATCAAAGTAAGAGTCTTACCAAAACTTGTGTGCCTTAGCATCAACCATACTACCATCTTTACGTCTTCTACTCATTACATACATGTCAGTTCTGGTTGGTTTCATCCATGTTTCTTTTTTCTACACGTAAATACGTCTATAAATACGTATGGCTTATATAATACTAATATGTAAATAACTTCATACACCATACTCACATATGCATCGACAACCAAGGAAATACTTCGTTGCCCCAGACAATGATTTGAAGTTAATTGCGATCATTTTTAACATTTCGATTGCTGTGCTCCTGCAAAATAATATTAACATGATAATAACATTTTGATCAAGTACAATTTGAGCTTGACGATGAAAAAAAAGGGTACAACTCATAGATTTCCAAACTATAATTGTTCAATAAATACCTTGAAATTATCTAATGCCCAATGTTCGACTAAATGCTATCAATGGTCAGGAATGACTTGATTGTTCAGCTCAATTGGAAATTCCTCATAACAACCGTGTTTGGTTAAATAGCATACAAATGATATTTCCATGACCTCCAGTCTCGGTTCATCCTCTGAAGTAACCAGTTCTTCATGTCTATTGTGTTTGGGATATCAAAATGGTCCTACCAAGATTAACATATATACATTAATTCATGGAAGTTAACAAAAATAATTAAATTAAGGGGAACAATTCCCTAATTTAATTATTTTTGTTAACTTCCATGAATTAATGTATATATGGGGAATACATGCCCATTCTTTGCCAACTTCCCACAAAATTGCGAAATAGCATTTGCAGATTCACCAATAGGTTGGTTGTATTCATTGACCTGTATTCGCAATCGTTGTTCAAACATCATTTTCACTACTTTTGCAAGTAGAGTTGATCCTCTTTCTCTTCTGACTTGCCTTACTACCAAAGTCTACATGTTGACATCTGGTGCCTCACAAGAAGGACCAAATGTCTGCCCAACCTCAAAGTAAGGTGGCTAAGAAGGAGGCTAAGAAGGTGGCAGAGAAGGAGTTTCCTCACATGGTACTCCTAATGAGTCTGTAGGCGTAACTTCTGAATGTCAGTAAAAATATGGTGGAGATGATTCTAGACTCATGGCTTCATCTGAGCTATTAACATCTGAGGTTACAATATTCTTATTTGTCAATATTTTCCTTCTTCGATACATACTGCATGGAATCAATACAACTGTCTGACAATATACTAGCTACAAAAAACCAAATTAAAAAATCCTAAGTATAAAAAATTAAAGTGCATAAATATTGTAGTACAATTTATTTAAAATATTATCCTTGGGATTAATGCTATAAAGTTCATAGGAATATATACATAGAGTGTGCTACTACATATATATATATATAAAGGAAATTTGCCCTAGCTAGCTTATTTAATTGGATTATCCCTCACTCGAAGATATATATCACTTCGTGTCTTCATCATACAATTGTATCTTTTTATCATTCTTTAGATGAGATAGGTAGTCATATTGGGACATGATCTATTCCCCTTTGTTGTTACAGTTGTTAGTATTGCATTTAAATGAGTAAATGGGAAAAATATAATTTTAATGGTAAAGTTCATAAAAAGTAATGAGTTGAAATTTATTTAAAATATTATCCTTGGAATTAATGCTATAAAGTTCATAGGAATATATACATAGAGTGCACTACTACATATATATATATATAAAGGAAATTTTCCCTAGCTAGGTTATTTAATTGGATTACCCCTCAAATTAATGTTATCGAGTATTGAATTAATTAACAATCTCATATGACACTTAGTATATATATTAGGCGACCCTACCATATAATGGGCAAATGGGAATAATATCAAATACAAAATTTCACATTTCCTTGAGATAGTTGGTTTTGTACTTAGTTTCCAAATTACTTATGTTTCAAATATTTCAAATAAAAAAGTATTTGAAAGCCTTACTCTTATGAATTTCATAGTCACTAATTGTATACATTTATACCTATTCTTATTTTTGTCGAACCTACATTCTACATATTTAATTTTTGATCAACTCAATCTAAATCCTTCAAACTCCAAAGCAAATATCCATAATTGTGACTTACAACTAATTCCAACCTCACTTATATCAACCAAGGTATTTCACCTTGATTTTTCTTAGTCATTTCATCCAAACCAAAATAAATAGATACAAACTTAAGGAAGACCATGTAAACCTATCCATTGGAAATACCTAGACTTCAAATTGTTCTTGTAAAACACACAAGCAAAAAAAGCTACCTTCAAAAAATTTGTTATACCAATGGCCAAAAGATTCCAGTGACAAACCAAGCCCAATTGGCCATTCCCATAAAAATTACCAAGAAATTCCCACTGATGTAGCACATACAAAAGATTACCAATAAATGCCCATAAAAATAGAAACAAAAAATAAAGAATGTCAAAGGAAATATAAAACCTACCTACCAATGAACAAGAACAGAAATTTGATCAATGATTTTTAAAACTTGGCCACAGATTTTGTTTGAACAAGAATAGTTTTGTGCTCCAATCCAATCTTTTTTTTTAGCACGATCCAAAGAGGGAAGATGATATATGGAAAAATGATTTATTTGGAAGATGATAAATGAGGCAACAAAGATCTATTTTGAAAAAATTAAATTAGGGAAAAACCATGCTTCCATCATTTTGACAATGGTATCTACTTGCGTACAAGTACAGAAGAAGATGCAGGTGGAAAGAAGGAAGGAAGGAAGGGGGTATAGGTGGACAATCACCCAAAAGGAAAGAAGAGCTTACCAAACAAGGTCAGACGACTGGCAGACAACTTCAGTGGACTTCGACGGAGGACTTCATCGTCGAACTACAATGGACGAGGACCGACGACGAACAGCCGTTGGACAACCTCCGAAGGATGCGAGAGGTCGAATAACAGCCAAAGGAGAATGGGCATGCTTTGACGATGAATGATAGAGGAGGCGTGAGGGTGCAGAGTGCAGAGGTGGCGTTCGTGCAATTTAGGGCACGAAAGGGTTTTACAAAAAACTCTTCCATTTGTGACAGCTTTAGTTCCTTTTACTAACGGTTGTTTAAATCTCCATCATTAAACGTAGCCACAATAGTGACGGATTCAATAACGAATCTGTCATGAAAGTCCATTTTTCTTGCAATGATTGATCATTTGCTAAATTGAATTCCTCAACTCTATCTCTTATGTGAATTTCTCTGTAGTTGCTCATAAAAATACCTTTCCGTGAAGCAAGTCACCTTATAGGAAAAATAATTCATCATATATTATCATCTACTATAATTATATATATTCTCTATTATATCAATAAAACTTATTGCGAAGAAAAATATATTTTGGTCTATTGGTTAATTGATTTTCCAATGGAGTAAGTCCGTTGGTTAACTGATTTACCCATGGACCTTATAACTTAATATGACCCATGGTTTCTTCCATGAATTAACTAGATTACCACCGAACTGAGTCGTTGGTTATCATATCATCATTCTCTTTTCAATAAACAATCTCTAACATATTCATGTAAATAATTTTTACAGCTTAAAATTTAATTCATACATCAATAAAGTGAATAAATGTGTAATGCTTAAAAACATAGTTAACCTTTCAATCATCATTATCCAATGTAAAATGCAACTAGAACTTAATAAGATATTTGAATTAATATCTATAAAATACACATTTTTAAGTCTAAACAAGTTTATTAGCTTGGTTTTATGATAATTTACTCATTAGGTAGAACCTTGTGTAAAATGAATGACAAGAAAATTCAATCTCTTCTCATTGTAATTTACTTTTTGAAAGTACATATCATCTTTTTGTTGACTGTAGTATACTTACTGAGTTTGGTCTTTTATGTTTGATAATATATAGTAGCTCCTTCTTACAAGGAAACTTCCTTTTTCATGCTTTTTTTTTACGTTCTCTCAAAATAAGATCGATTTTGTTCTATCTCAATTCGATTTTACACTTTTTCCATATTGAGTGTAACTGAAATTATTGGTGTAATAGAAACAATACAATTTTTAATCAAACTTCAATGAATATCGTATCAATATTTAATGTGTTACATTAACTTGCTTTTCTAGTTAGACATTTTACACATTGGTGGAGTGGATGTGCTTATATATATATGTTGCATTGATCTAATTTAGATGTTCTAGCTATTTAAACCTCTATGAATTCTACAAAGAATAAAATGGAACCTAACACCTCCACTCTCCGTAAATAATTAAGGTGATGATCGAAGAGAAGGTTGAGGACATAAACTAACAACTTTGCTTTGATTGCCATCTTTCCTTTTATTAGTTGTTTAGATTTGTGGTTGTTTCTTTTTCGATTAAACTCTTAACTTAGCAACTTTTTTCTCCTTAATTATGATTGTACATCTAATGTCTTTGATCTTATCTTTATTATCACATTAAAGAAAAATTCACCACCTAAACTTGAGTATATTAAGTTTTTGGGGAAGTCATGTGTTAAGGTTTCCTTTGATTAGATTTTAATTTATTTAATGTACTCCTAAATGAACGTAATCATGAAATTAGCAATTTAGCATGCAACATAAATTTCTACTATACGTGGAATTCAAATTAGAAATGAAACCTTAGGCTAATAAACATTAAGAGAGGAAAAGAGGAGAGTTAAAGAATCCATCCAAAGATTTTGATTTTAAGAAATTAAAATTTAGGGTGAAAATAAAAAAAAGAGAAAATGAGATAACAAAAGAAAAAAAAAACAAAAAAAAATAAGAAAAGAAGAAGAAAAAACAAGAAGAAAAAAGAAATTTGTGTCCACTTAAAAATCATATTTTTAAACTTACATGGTGAGAGGTTTTGAAATAAAGCCTAAATGTAAGAATACGATATTGCTATTCGTGCGATCAAGCGCGATTCAGGCATGTAGGCCTGGCAAACTAGGCCTGGTTGCTTGGCCCAAAGAAAAGGCAGGCATAAAGAGAAAAAGGAAAATAAGAAAGAGACTCCAAACTTACCTGGTTGGGGATTGTGGGAGTGAGAGCAGAGGTGGGTTGATGGATTCCTGGAGTCGACCCAATCGACGAACGAATTGCAACAGTCAATCACGACTGCATTGCCACCTCATGTTGCAACTACTAACCACGAAACACAAGTATTGAAGCGTGGAAGTGAAGAATGCATGTTACCCAAGCAAGAGCACTCAAAGACGATTTTGGTGGAGAACCTTCCAGACCACAACTAGTCCATAGAGAACCATCATGATGAACTTTGTATTACTGTAAACTCAAGGAGTGCCCAACCCAATGGCTAACCCATAATATCTTGATGTCAAGTACATTCGTCTGATCCCAAGATAACCCTAACAGGTACAACACTAATACCTATTAACAGTAACTAACGATAATGACTTACCTTTAATAGCACCAATAGCTCTCAGGATGCATCACTCCTCCCTCCCTTAAGAACGATGGTCCACATCATCAACAAATTGAGGAAACTGATTTTGGATTTTTTCGACCTCTTCCCATGTAGCTTCCTGACTGGACTCACCTTTCCACTAGATTAACCAATTTGCTGTTGCTTTTCCCCACTGCTATGCAAGTCGACGATCCAATATCCTCTCTTGCTCACACCGCCCTTGCTGCCAATCACTTAGAATGTGTTGAGTTACTATTTGCTTACCGATCTTCTTCTTTAATTGGGAAATGTGAAAACAGGGTGTATGCAAGTTCCATCTAGCAAATGGAGCTTATATGCTCACTTTGAACATGATCTAGAAGGGTCCGACGAACTGAGGTACTAATTTAGTGTTTTGTCTCTGAACAATCGATGTTTGCTGATATAAATGTAGGCAGACGTAAACTCAGTCACTGACCAAAAATTCTTGTTCTGTCCGTGACCTATCTGCAAGAACCTTCATGTGATTTTGGGCTTGTTGCAAGTTAGTGGTCAAATCGTGCAATTGCTCGATTCCCTTCTTCATCATTTCGTTGACAGCCTCTACTCACACTGTTCCTACTTCATAGTCGAAGAATAGGGGTGGTGGTTTCCTATAGGGGACTTCCAATGGTGTAAAATGGGTGGATTGGTGGAAACTTGTATTATAGTTAAATTCCACCCACACTAACCACTTTTCCCTTGCGTGCGATTGCTAGCTACAAAAACAACAAAGGTACTACTTGATACATCTATTTACCACATCAATCTAGTCGTCCAACTACGGGTGATATGCTGTTGAAAACTTGAGTTGGGTTTGTGCCTGCTTAAACACCTCTTTCCAAACTTGACTCAAGAAGATCGAGTTCCTGTCTGAAATCAACGCCTTGGAAACTCATGTAGTTTCCCTATAGTCCCAATAAGAATATATGCAACATGTATCACTATGTAGGGATGTCTTAACAACATGAAATGGCCATACTTGGAGAGACGATCTACTATCATCAGTATGGAGGTGTACCCTTGGTTGTTGGGTAATCCCTCGATGAAATCTAGTGACACTTCCTCCCAAGTATCAATAGGAATTTCCAATGACTGTAGCAACCCTATCGAATGTACATTCTCCCCTTTTGTTCATTGGCAAATTTCACAATTTCTAATAAACTCTTGAATCTCTATTTTCATTCCCTACCAACAAAACAGCTTCCGTAATTTTCGATATGTCCCCCCAAAGCCTGAATGACCCCCAATTGGTGTATCGTGATGCTCCTGAATCAATCTCTTTTGAAACTGTGAATGAGTTTTGATCATTAGCTAGTCCTTGTAGAATAACAGTCTGTCTGTCAACCAAAACTTCTCCTTGTCCAACTCACCTTTGTCCCACTGTCTTCTTAGGTTTCTCAAATCATCTTGTTCTCGGCAATCCTTCTTTACTTCTTCTACTCACTCTAACTACCGTACTGAAATAGCATGTAACTCCTCTTCCTCGAACTATTGAGATAATGCATCAGCTGCCAAGTTTGATCATCTGGCCTTGTATTCAATTACAAAGTTGAAACCCACCAACTTTGCTAACCATTTTTGTTGTGCTAGTGTGAATTCTTTGCTGCATCAAGTGTATCAAGCTCCTTTGGTCAATCCTTATTACAAATTGCTACCCCAAAAGATAGGTTCACCATTCTAATGGCTAAGAGGAGCACCAACATCTCCTTGTCATAGGTGGATAACGCTTTCTATTGATTGCTCAACAATTGATTGAAGTAGGCAATTGCATGGCATTCTTGCAATAGGACAACACCTATCTTGGATTCTGATGCATCTCTTTCTATTACTAATTCTTTTAGGAAATCTAGTAGCTTTAGCATCGATGCCATTAACAGCGCTTCTTTGAGTTGTGCAAAGGTGCAAGTTCCTTCTTCGATTCACATGAAGTCATCATTTCGTAACATGTTGGTGAGTGGTGTCGTGATTCCCCCATAGCCTCGTATGAAATAGCGGTAATACCCCATCAATCTAAGGAACGTGTGGAGTTTCTTTACTATTGACGGTTGTTCCCAACTTTGAATACTCTAGATTTTCTCCTCTTGTAGACCTACATATCCTACATCAATTTTATGTCCTAAATAATCAATAAATTCTATTTAGAATTGACAATTACTCATTCGTGCAAGGAGTTGGTTGTTCCACAGAGTCTATAAGACATATTGAAGGTTGGTCAGGTGCTTCAAATTGTCACGTTCGTATACCAGTATGTCATCGAAGAACACTAAGACCCCTCACCAAAGCTTCACACAAAACAAGCGATTCATCAAGGATTGGAATGTCGCCGACGCATTGGTGAGGCCAAAGGGCTTCATGTGTCTTGAAGGCCATCTTTCTTGCGTTATCCTCATGCAAGCAGATTTGGTGGTACCTAGATCATAAGTCCAACTTTGAGAAAATCCTTGCCGTCACCAATTTTTCCAAGAGTTCCTCCACCACTAAAATGGGAAATTGGCCTTGATCGTCTATTTGTTAAATTCTCTGTAGTCAATGCAAAAGTACCAATTACCATCTTTTTTCCTCACCAGAATAACAAGTGCTAAATGCAAACTAGAGCTTGGCTGTATGACCCTCGTTCGAAGAAACTCCACTACCTGTCTTTTTCTGGAAATATGGGTATCTGTATGGGGGGACAGCGATGGCCCATTCTTCATCCTTTAGCTTAATGTGATGATCTTCCTCTTGTGTAGGTGATAATCCCTTCAGTTCACCGAAGACATCCTTATAAGTGCGTAGCAATTCTCTTAGTTCACCTTGATGCTATTCATCACTTCCGCCATCCTTCACCTCTATCTAGGAAACTACAACCTAACTTTTGATATTTGGTTCCCGAACAAGTTGAATTGTGGCCATCTCCTGCATCAGTTCTATTGTGATCCCCTAAAACTGCATGATTTTTCCCCCTTGTATTAGAAGGTTTTCCTTTCCAGATCCCAACAGATCAGCCCAAGTGTTT
Source organism: Amphibolis antarctica (assembly GCA_024699675.1). NCBI lineage: Eukaryota > Viridiplantae > Streptophyta > Magnoliopsida > Alismatales > Cymodoceaceae > Amphibolis > Amphibolis antarctica. The sequence continues at coordinate 10,151 of JAMKPZ010001082.1, forward strand.
CTAACCATTGGACACCAAAGACTACATCATAAATTTTGATTTTAAGGAGTTTTACATCTATCTTCAACATCTGACCTTGGCATTGTAAGCAAAGTTCCTTATAATCACCCTGCACCTCCAATTGCCCTCCTTTGACGATCTTTGTCGTCGAATGTTTCCTCTTGACAACTTTGTCCGCATCAACCATTGTCGATTGACAAGGGGTCGAGGGTAGGCCGTAAGGGGGCAGCGGGGTCCCAAGTGAGGCAGGGGATTAAGAATTTAGCGGGTATCGGGGCAACGTAGGCTGCGACCAGGCGGGCAAAGAGAGGTCCGAGGAGTGGGGCGGCCAACCGCCTAGGCAGGTGAGAAGGAAGGGGAGCAGCCAACTGCTTAGGCAGGTGAGAAGGGAGGGGAGCGGCCAATTGGGGCGGCCAGGTGAGTGGGCTGCAATATACATATATACAATACCATAGATAATAGAAGAAGGTACCAGGAAGGAGGATACCAAGGAATAAAGTTAAATTAAATTATTTTATTAATATTTTTTAAAATAAATTACATCATTATAATTTAAATATTATATTCAAAATTTTACATACAAAAGATTACATTTAAAATTTCAAATTGTTAACTTTTAGAGTAAAATCATCATTTTCTTGTTGTCCTCGAACATCTACAACCTCTCAATCTTTAACGTACATTAATACTTCCAAAATATCATCTTTTAACCTAAATCTTCTATGATCTAATATATTTTCAGAAATACTAAATGCTTGTTCACAAGCTACTGAAGAAGTTGGAATTATTAATAAATCTTTTTCCATTAATGATAAAATAGGATATGCATTTTTTTGTATTTTCCACCACTCAATTACATCAAATTCCATGAAATTAGGATTTCTCTTACTAAATATTGATGGTTTGTATTATTAAAATTAATTAATTCTTATCTACTTGTTGTACCAGAAGTATCATAATCTTCAACAAATAAACTTAAATCATTATAACTATATGATGATGATATATCTACATAAGATGTAGGTTGAGGAGTGTATTGTGATTGTGAACCATATTTTGAAGCATATAAATCAAACATATTATTTAAACTTTGTTCAATGTTTTCAATAATTACATTAAGTTCTTCTATATTTAAACATTGTTTTATTACAATTAAAATTTTTCCAACTTTTAACTTTGTCCTAGGATCTAAATAAGCAGATAATGTATATAAAAGAGGTATATCATTCCAATATTTTAAAAACTTTTCTTTTATTTTTAAAATTATTGGGTGAAAAAAAGGATCATCACCATAATTATCAAAAACTTTTACAATAAAATGTAAATGATGTAAAGCATAAACACTAGTAGAGTAATATATACCAAATAAATGTACAGTTGCATTATAAAATGTTTTAAAAAAATTTACAAAATAATTAGTAATTTTAAAATCATCATCACTTATAAATGAATCATTATCACATCTACTATTATAATAATATTATATTGGTTCTTTATATGGTAAACAACTATTTAGCATTAAATATAAATAATTCCATCTATGCAAAACATCTAAATTAAATGATTTATAGAGCAAACCAAAAGAATCACATACATAATTAAAATCTTGAATACGCACTACCATTAATTGTAATATATCCTATTGCACTTCTAATATTATCAACATATGGCTTAATTTCTTCTACACCAACTTGAACGATAATATTAATTACATGACAAATATATCTTTGTGAAATAAAGAAAAATCAAGTGGTCGATTTAATCTATTTTTAAACATTGGAATAGTTATAGTATTGTTAGATGCATTATTAAATGTAATACTATATATTTTATCTTTAATTCCATAAAATTCAAAAATGTCTATAATAGTAGAAAAAATATTTTGTGCATTATGTAGATGATTTATTCTTCTAAATCTTATTAACCGCTTTTGTAAACACCAAGAATGATTAATGAAATGTGTAGTAACAGCAATATATCCTATTTTTAGCTTACCTTCCCAAATATCTGATGTACAAGTTATTAAAGTATTTATGGATCCCATCATTTGAAGTAATTCTAATCTAATCTTATTATAAGTATCAATAATTAATGTCAGCTCTAGTAGTATTTGTAGAAAAAATTTTAAATTGAGGATAATATACCCCTAAAATATAATGATCAAAATAAATATTATCACTAAAGTTAATAGGTAAATTTTTTACGGCAATAAATTTAAAATGTAATTCCCTAGCATGTTTTTGATTATAATGTCATGAAGTAAAACTACCTTGTGAAGTAAAATTAAGTTGTGCCTATATCTGTTTATCTTTTTCAATATATTTTACTTCATATTTTTCTAAATGCTGACTAAGGTAACTTGTACCTCATTTACTAGAACATGAAAAAGATGAATTATAAAGATTGTAAAATACTTTTTCTACTTGTGTGCTATTTGACGTCGTAATTATCTTTTTTGTGAACTTTGTCCACACATTAGATTTTCGTTTAACTTTGAGAACAAAAGAACAAGAAGCTTGAGAATGCTAGACTAACTATATTTTGTAACTTTCATTGATGTTGTCGATAAGTCTAGCACTAGAGCTAGAGGTAAAGGTGTTACCAAAGTTGTACTTTATTTGTCAAAGTAATAATGAAAATTAAGAATTGAAATTTGAGATGAGATTAAAAATGGTGAGATAAGAATTAGTAAAATAACTCGTATTTATAGAAATTAATTGCCAAACATTTGTAGCTGTTGTAGCCGAACGTTGATCAATTATCTTTTGTGGGAAACACAAGTTCCTGCGCTCATCCAATCATAGGCATTGATGAGCATCCAATGCCTTTCTTATCGAATCTCCACCAGAAGAGACAAGGACGGCGAGATTGAACGTCAAAATCAACTGTATGACGCTTTGATGAAGGCAAACAGCCTTGTACACGTGTGGATCCTTAGGTCTCTCAGCAAGGAAACCCTTGGGATGGTGGTTTGACAAGAAATAGCTTCGGAAGTTTGGAGGACACTCAAGAACTGCTTTGCAAAGGCATCCATTGAGAAGGAGTTCTTCCTTCTTGATCAGATTCAAAGTGTGAAAAGAGAAAAATTTGAAAATCTGAATGAATCTTGAAAGCATCGAAAAGATTTGCGACGATTTAATGCTGATGGGGAAGCCCGGTGTATTGAACATTGAAGGGGCTTGGGGAAAAGTACAACACTCTTACTACTAGTGCCCTCAAATCACCGATCCTTGACTATGAAAGCCTAATTGATATGATAAAGAGTTATGAGATAAGGCATCATATTGTGCACGAAAAATTCATTGAAGTCGTTTACTTCACTAACCGTCCAAGGGGTTGTGGAAAAGGCGATAACAACTCAAAGACGCCTGAGAAACAAAGCTTCCAGAAATCCAATACCCAAATGCAGCAGTCACCTCACAGGAGAGGACAGCCAAGTGGCCCATAAACTCCCATGAAGCATCAGCATGGATCTGAAGAAAGGAAACACCCAATGTGCCAGATCTGTGGTAAAGTTGGACATAATGCTCTTGCTTGTTGGTACAGGTTTGACCACAGTTACCAAGTGAAAGAAAGTTCACAAGCTCTTGCCAATCTTACCTTGGATGAACAAAATCAAGAATGGTATATGGAGTTAGGAGCAACCAAACACATCACAGGTGATGGACGTATGTTATCTAGAACCCAACCTTGCTGTTGTCCTAAGTATGTAGGTGTCGCCAATGGTAAGTAAGTTTTTAAAAATAAAAAGTGTCGAAAATGCTTTCGTTTCGGATAAAGCAAAAAATTTCATGAAGTTAAAAAATGTGCTCATTGTTCCAAGTATCAAAAAGAGCATTATCCCTGTAGGAAAGGTAGCTTCAGATTCGAATTGTAACGTAACTTTTACCCTTACAATTTTTTTCATTCGTGATAGGACCTCCGGTCAAATAAAAATCAATAGAGAAAAGAGGGGCAATAGCTGCTTTTTGAGGAGCACACAACATGCCGACATCTTGTACATGAAAAAGACAAAAAGGAATAGTGCCACCTTATGACACACTCATCTGGGCCACTGCAACTTTCGTACTATTCACGTTTTAAATCAAATTGGGTTACTTGATGTTGATGAATGAGAGAATAATTTTGTTTGTTATCTTCGTCAAGCCGATAAAAGCAAGTCTCTACCATTTCCTGTTTCGATTAAATACGTTTTCTAAAATCCATTCAGATCTTTGGACGCCTGCCCTCGTTGTTTCAAGGGAAGGCTACAATATTATGTGATTTTTGTGGATGACTATAACCATTTCGTTTGATACTATCCATTGAAGCTAAAGTCAAATTTTTTGTTGTGCTATAAGAATTTCTGTAGCTTAGTTAAATATTAGTACGGAAAAACCATATAAAGATTTTTCAGTGTGACGGTGGTGGAAAATTTTCCTCCACTACCTTTAAGACCATCCTCAATGAACAGGGGACGCAGTTGCAAGTTTCCTGCCCACACTCCATAGCAGAACGGGCGAGTCAAAAGGAAGCACAGAGCCATCACGGAAATGGGTCTCAACATGTTGCGTGGAGCAGGACTACCAAAGAAACTTTGGAACAATGTTTTTATCACGAATCGTTTGCCCAAAAGGGCCCCCAAGCACAAGAATGGTATGACTTCCTATTGTGATCTAATAGGACAACCTAGGTATGAAATTTTTAAATCCTTTGGCTGCACGAGCTATCTGATGCTAAATCACTACAAACGTGACAAATTGAGTGCTAAATCTAAACTATGTATTTTCATAGGATATGAAAACAAGTACAAATGTTATTAATGCTGGGATTTTAAGCAAAATGTAGTTTACATTAATAGAAACGTAGTGTTTGTTGAAAATTATTTTTCGCTTGATGTGAAAAACGCTTTCCGCCGTATATGGAGACTTAAAGGAAGTGGTGTATATGCGTCAACCATCGGGCTTCGAGGATGCCGACAAACCTCGACATGTTTGTAGGTTAAACAAAGCCCTTTACGAGTTAAAAGCCTCTCGATCTTGGTTTCAAAAATTTAGCAATTTTCTCTATGCATATGGCTTCAAAAGCAGTCTATGTGATGCTAATTCATTCTTCGTTTATAATTACAAAGGTGTTGTTACGTATCTTCTTCTTTACGTTGACGATGTGATTTTTACGGGAAACAACATTAAGAGTATGGGTGATTTTACTTCAGCAATAAGTGAAACTTTCATCGTGAAAGACCTAAGAGACTTACAGTCACTACAAGAAAAGGGCATTTTTACGACGGATGTAATAACACATCCGTCACTATTGATTTTAAAATTTCGTCACAAATTTTGCAAGGTATGTGATGGATGAAAATTTGTCAGTGATACATGATTAAGCCGCAAAAATATTTTTGTGTTCTCTCTTGGTTGCCCGCCCTAACCATCCCGCGTGCATCTCTTTCGTCCGCCCGCCTTTCACGTCCGCACCCCCTTCCTCCCGTCGCTGCTGTCGTCGCCCCTCCCCCTCCGGCGTCTGCCCGCCTCTTCTCCCGCCATCGCTGCCCGCCTCTTCGCCGCCGCCGTCACCTCTTCGGGTCCGCCCCCTTCCGCGTTCCGTCGCTACCTTCCGTGCATCCGCCTCCTCGCGCATTCGCCGTGTGGTCTAGGATGACATGCACCCATCTGCGCCCCTTCTTCTCTGCGGTAATCCCCTAAACCACCTGCCTTTTCCATTTTTCAAAAACTCCTTTATTTCATTGCAAAATAACTTGGATATATTCCTTTACTTTGGTGCTTATTGATAAATCTTCATTGCATTTTCATTGGAATTTTACTCGGCAAAGATTCACTTTTAATCTTCATTGCAATTTTACTTGAAATTATTATAATAGTGATTATGTGCAATTTCAGTGGATATTTTACCGCCACCGTCACCCATTTGCCGTTGGTCGCCCGTCAGCATACACAATATTTGTTCATTTGCCAACAGCAGGTACTCTTTTCTCTTCAATCAAACCCTTTTACCCTTTACAATAGAAATTGTTGTTGTTTATTAGGCTGTTGTTTACGTTTGTTAAAATTACATATTGATTTTGTTTAGTTTTTGCTTCGACAATTTTTGTTGATGTTTAATGCCAAGTGGATGTTTGTATTTCAAGTATAATTATTATTGTTCATTACTATTTTACCTGTGGCTGCTGTCGTGACTTTAATATGATAGTGTGATTTTACAACTTTACAATATTCACTGGAAAATGAATTCATTTCATTTCCTTTCCTTTCAATTCTGCCGTGCACAAACACCACCTATGTTGTGATTTTAGTTGATTGATTGTAGTATTTTTGGTGTTGATTTAATGGGGTTTTATGTGATTTTTGGTTGATTGGTTGAATGCAGATTTTAGTTGCAAGTTTTGATGAAACCATATAATATATTTAGCTTTGATGAAAGTTTTGGAGTATATATTTCCAGTAAGATTTTTTTTCTCATTTACTCACTTTGTTTTCTAATTTTCCCAATTTTATGTAGTTTGAAATGGCAAGTTAATTTTCGTTTATGAGATGCATTCATGCCTTCATTTCAGTGAAACAATGTTGGAGATATTGTCATGTAATATATTTTATTTGACTAATTCAATAATTATAACATTTAGATACACATAAATGTACTTATGTGCTTTTAAAATTTATTTTGATTTATCCCATTTTCTCAAAAATCCATTAAAATGTCAATTTAAAAAAAAAATTCTCCAATTCATATAATCTTTCTTCTCCATTTTTTCAAAATTGAACATGTAGAATGGATTCCAACAACCAAATGGACCAGCAGGCAACATGAATGATACTTAACTTGCTTGTAATAGTTCTAACACCTCATCTTCCTATGTAATAATCAAAGTACTGCAAATATTGTGGGTTAATTTTTTAGATTGTAGTTGCATTTATTTTACCTCAGAGCTCGGCAAGAAAATGGTATTTTACATGCAGAACCAAGTATTTTGTTATCAAGCACTTGCAGTAAAGACTTGTGTACCTCCTTTGTGGTAATCAATTCTTGTTATTTGGTGCAGAGATAATGATGTTGCAAAACAAATTCAAATAGGATAAAAAATGGATCCAGCAGTTACGAGCAGCCAGGAGGTTTCGACCCTACTAAGGTATTATTAGGAAATGTGTTTTGATGTCAGCCAGCAAAACAATACAAGATTCATGTCTCCTCCCGCATGCAAGACATCTCTTCCGATGTTGAACTTATTCACATCTTTTCCAATCCCCTTCAATCTCGTATGACCTTCATATTTAAAAGCTCCTTCCAGGTTCCTCCATGGCCACGCTAACTCTCCTTCCAGGCCTTTGATATGTCCTGGTACTTCCTCTTCTCCTACCTTGTCTTGTTCATCAACGAGTCCACTTTCTCCTCAGTACCTGGCTGATACATGGAGTCCTGGATGTAGAAAGAAATCTTATTTTGGTGCAGCATTAGAAAATCCTTATTCGCTTGAAGGTCTAAAAACATTTGGTGGACTTTATAGTGGAATGTTGGAAGTTTCACTTATTTCTACTGACAATGAGAGTCTTAAAAGTGTTGAATGTTTACCGAAGGAATTCAGGTATCTCAATAACAAGTATTAATTTCCAGCTATTTTATTCTGAATTATGCATATAAATTTCCAGAAATAGTTAAAACTATGAATATAAACTCTTAGTCTTTCTATATATTCAGGTTCTTGTTCATCTTTCCTGTCATTATTCAATCTTTCAAATTTTTTATTTTTTATTATCATATTATCTAATATTTTTTATTTGAAATTGTTATAGATGCAATTTACAGATAACATTATATAATATTGGACTTCATCCAAATTACGACCTTTTCAAATCAACATGAAAAGTACTGTCATCATTTACTAGTTTTGAGTTGTCCAAGAATAATATAACATAATGGATATTGTGATAGATATTATTAGAAGTAATTTAACATATTTGAAAGTGACAATTATGTTTTCTACTCATTTGAAATAACAATGTTCTTAAACGTATGTGATTTATGTAATGTAGATGTGATTTATGTGAAATGTGAATGTGAATGTGATTTACGTGAAATGTGAATGTGGATGTGATTTATGTGAAATGTGAATGTGGATTTATGTAATTATATAGGATTATTTATTTGTCATAAAAAGAAATTAGTCATAAAGTGACAGTAAAATCCGTCACAAATTAGTATTTGTGATGGACTATATACTAAAATGCGATGGTAAAATCCGTTACAAATGTTAAATGAAATATATCTCTAATAAAAATAATGATGGATGAATCCATCACTAAATACAATTAGTGACAAATTAATCTATCATTATTTACAAATTTACCCTTTTTTTTTAACTTTTTGGTGATGAATTTACATCCATCATAAATTCAATTTTGTGACGCTTTAGTTAGTGACGGATGGGAGGACCATTTAGTGATGGATTTTCAAACCTTTTGTAACTGCAAAATCCATCACAAAAGGTGATTTTTCTTGTAATGAGTACTTCCTAGGAATTCAAGTGGATCATTGTGACGAGGGGTTTTATTTATCATAGAGACAATATTTACTTTCCATCTTAAAGAAAATGAACTTGCTTGATTGTAAGCCTGTAAAAACTCCTTTACTGACTAAACTAGCTAGCTTTCTCTTGCAAAAGAGCATTGCTTTTCAGGATCCTCATTTGTATAGAAGTGTTCTTGGAAGCCTTTAGTACCTATGTCTTACTAGGCCTGACATTAGCTTCATCGTTGGTGTGCTAATGTTACTTAAAAGGGTGCTATGTTACTTAAAAGGGAAGTACTAACAAATAGTTCTTGCTCACCAATTGCACTACAACTAATTTATATGTTTTTTCTAATGCAGATTGGGGTGGATGCCCTCATATGCGGTGCTCTATCTCGGGTTTTGCTATCTACATCAGGGCCAATTGTGTATATTGGAAAGCCAAGAAACAATCTACTATTTCTAGGAGTAGCACAGAGGAGAAATACAGAGCTTTGGCAAGCTGTGCTATGAAGTCATATGGGTTATCCATCTTGCGTGAACTTGGAGTTCCCCTTTGACAAGCATCTCAACTCTTTGGAGTTAAGAGTGCACTACAGCTTTTCAACAATCTAGTTCTACACAGCCAAGCAAAGCACATACAACTAGACTATCATTTCGTGTGTGAAAAGGTGGCGGCTCAACTTTTGCAAACACGATACATCCCCACAAAATTGCAAATTGCAAATCTCTTTACTAAGTTTATGTCTATTCAATCTTTGCATACTTTCCTTCCCAATCACCACAGTTTGAGGGGGTGACAAGACATAAATTTTGAACATTATCTTTTACTCGTTACTGGACTCCTAATGTACACATGTGACCAAACATTTAATTATTTTTCTATATATATAACATTACTGTGCCCTAGCCTGAGTACAAGGAGGCGCTCTTTATTTTCATCCCTTTTCTCCTTGCCACCCTTCGACTAGAGCTGAAGTAACGTCGTCAATGGAGACTACTGGAGTTTCAACTTCAACTGTGCCGTCGAGGAAGTCTCGAAAGAGAGCTTTCATCTTATCAAAGTACACAATTATGATGAAAGTTACGGTAGATGGTACAAAAGAGGAATGAGCCTTCTGTAACCTCTGTAACGTCGACTTCTCTTACAAAATATCTGGTGGTACAGGTCATTTAACTAGGTATATTAGTATATGTGAAAATAGAAATAATGATAAAATAATTTAAATCCAACTTTCTTTTACTCCCGAGAGTAGTTTTAGTTTATGAACTTATGATTCTGAAAGGGTTAGGAACTTGTATGTTAGATTTATTTATTCAGAAAATTTATCAATAAATTTTGGAGGAAATAAATGTTTTGATAATTATATTAGTAAAGCATATTGTTCACAATATAAACATGTATCTAGAAATACTATTAGGTCAGATATTATGATTTCATTTAATAAGCTTAGATTAGAACTTATTAATGTTATGAGTACAATAATGACATGTATAACATGCACTTCAGATATTTGGTCGGGTAGAATTAAGGATGGGTATATAGCTATAACTGCACATTATATTAATCAAAATTAGATTTTACAAAAAAGATTAATAGGATTTAGAAAAATTCAACATCCATATAATGTTGAAATAATTTTTGCAAACATTATGGAAATTTTTGATTTATATGGAATCAGAAATAAAATAGGTAGTATAACTTTTGATAATGCAGCTTATAATACTGTAACAATATCAATGTTTAAAACTAGAATAAGTCCACCAAATGGTTTTAAATTATTTCACCAAAGATGTATGTATCACATAATTAATATTATTGTACAATCAAGTGTAAAAGAAATTGAAATTTATATTGAACTTATTAGGGATGCTGTAAGTTTTATAACTAGTTCAGGAAAGCGACAGCAATAATTTGATGAAACATGTGATACTTTTGAAATGCCACATAAAAAATTCTCTTTAAATGTTCAACAAAGGTGGAATTCATTATATTTAATGTTAGAAAGTGTATTACCATATGAAATTCCAATAATGTCTTTGTATAATTGTCATCATTGTGATGATTATCAAAAACAATTAACTGAGAATAATTTTAAAATTGTAAAATATTTTGTTGAATTTTTAAAACCTTTTTATGATGCAACGGTTAGATTATCAGGAATTTATTATTCTACATCTGTCTATGCATTGCATTATTTATATGATATTTTACGAGCTTTTAATAAATACGAGACATATCCATTTTTCGAACCAATAGTAAATAACATGAAACAAAAAATTTTAAAATATTGGAATGAAATCCCTACATTATATATTTTGAGTACATGCTTAGATCCTCAGTGTAAAATAAGATATGCTAGTAAATTAATTAGGGAAATACAAATGAGTTTAGGTGTAGATTTAGAATTAAATGTTAGTACAATAGAAGAACAATTAAATCAAATATTTGATTTATACATACAAAGATATGGATTAAGAATAGAACATTCTCCTCCACCAATGTCCACAATACCAGAATCAAATGTTGGACCATCTTTAGATTCTTAGGCATTTTTACAAGATCCAAGAT